>OOFE01010998.1:0-12104 GCA_900323365.1 Monocentris japonica
ACCACCCCATCCCTCCCCCATCCATCTGGATGACAGGGCAGATCTCTGCAGTAACCTGATTCCTACTGTAGTCTGACTATAAAACCACAAAGGCAATGTCAACTCCCCTCCCCCTGCAAGGACAAAGAAATGCTTTCCTATTTTATTATTAGGTGCGAGGACCAAGCACCTCTACAAGAGCTGGGCTCTGTGTGTGTATTTGTTTCTGCGTTTGTGTGTAACAGTTTTTGCAATGTTGGGAATTACACTGTTTACACCACGCAGAGCCCCATGATCCCTCCATAAGGGAAATACAGTATGCGCTTGTACACCACACGGTAGAAATCAAACCAGCATCAACCAACTTGATTCTGGTGCGCTGTACAGCCACCAGGAAGTAGTTTGGCGATGTTCTAACTGAAGTGGTTAGGTCAACGCATGAATTAAAGATTTTGTTCAGCAAGTCTGTGCTACCTCAGCACTTTTTTACTCTCCCTCCATGCACTTGTTCAAGTATGAACAAGCATGTCAGAATTTGAAGGTCCAACAATTTTGAAAAATAAGTCAATATTTCAAAAACACAAATGATTTAATCACCTTAATGTTCCTCATCAGAATGTGTGTGTGTGTGCACGTGTGTATGCATGTGTCCGTGTGCATTTGTGTGTGTGTGTGTGTGTGTGTGTGTGTTTTCACATGTGTAAATGAACAGCATGTACAGACCAGCATGTTGACATGTGTCCATTTGAATGTGTGCATGTGGGAGGAGAGAGGAGAAGAGATGGTGGAAAGGAGCTGGTGTGGAGTGTGTGTGTGTGTGTGTGTGCTAATGAGAGCAGAATTGAGAGAGACTGTGAATGCCATGCGAGGGAGATGAAGACAAAGCAAGGGAGGGAGAAAGAAAATCTGAAAGCGGAAGAGAGTATGAGAAAGAGAAAGAAGAAGAGAGAGACAACCAGAGCGAGAGTGCTGCATGTGTTATGTAAGTGATGCGAGGTGTCTCTCTCTCTCTCTCTCTCTCTCTCTCGCTCTCTCTCTCTGTATTCTGTAGGCCTACAGATTAATCCAGTGGGTTTTATCCTCAGTGAATGGGACAGTGGGGCTTTGCAGCGATAATCCCTGCAGGCCAGAGATGATTGCTTTGAATCTCCTGAACACTTCCCCTCACCCTGTCCCTCTTCCTGTCTGTCTGTCTATCTGTTTGTCTATGAGCCTACTTCCCAGCAAACATTTTAACGTTGAATAGATGCTGATATGACAGGAGACAACGTCCGTGGTCGTCTGCTGCCTGCGTCGTTTGGTTAAATCGGGACCTAAATAAACAAATCTTCCTGATATCAGTTCCAAACAGTTTCAAAGATGTTTAAATATTACTTTACCTACTCACAGGTTACTTGTTTGTCTGTCTTTCTGTTTATCTGCCTGGCTGCCTGTCTAACTGCTTGTCTCTGTCTCAGTTCTACTGCCTCCTCACTAGTTTGTCTCTCTGTTTGTCTATCTGTCTATCTATCTGTCTGTTTGCCTGTCTCTCTAACTGCTTGTAGGTATACTGACTACTTGTCTTGTCTATCATTTTTGCCTTTCTGTCTCTCTGCCTGCCTGTACGCTTATCTGTCAGTCTTGTAGTCATTTTCCTGGTGCTTGGTGGTTATTTCCTGCCCTGACTGAAATATCTATCTGGTCGTTTCAGGTTGCAAACAACAACAACAACAGCAGATAAAACAAACTCATGTTGATCTGCTTAAAGCAAATTGGTCTGAGCTCTTTGTCCTCCTTGACATCAAAACACAAACTGTGAAAGCTCGAGAGGCGAGGTGAGGCGAGAGTGCGAGTCGTCGAATACCCCATTACCCAAAATGGAGTTGAAATCAACTTCCTTTTATTATTATTTTTTTAATTTAGAATATCTAAAGCAAAATAATTACTAAAATATGTTAACTAATTGTGGTGAATGGTTTTGATCAGTGATGTGGCAGTCAGATGGTCAGAAAGTGACTGATTTGCATAACAGCATCATTGCACTGGAGGAAACTAGCATGACTGACAATTAGACAGATAGATAGATAGATAGATAGATAGATAGATAGATAGATAGATAGATAGATAACAAGGAGGCTGATTATTCAGAAGACTACCTCAGAAATAGAGTGATAGAGAGAGAGAGACATTAAGAAACAGCAACAGAGGGAGAGAGCAAAAGAAAGGGAAAGAGAGAGAGAGAAACAAAGTGAATCAGACAGACGGAGAGAAGGGGGACATAGAGGATGAGAGAGAGGGGTGGAGAGACTGAGAAAGTGAGAGGGACACAAATGAATATTCCCTATTCAGTCAGTGTTTTTAGTCAGAGTCATGGCTATGGCCACTTAGGAAACTCACATATGACCTCTGGGTTAATTTAACCCACACTCTGAACAAGAATCAGCCCTCCAAAACACTGCAGCTCTGACCTCTTCTCATTTGCCACAAAATAAGATCCACCTTAACAACTCTTTTAATGTAGTATCAGGGTTCGAAACCTTATTTGCCTCAACATAAGTGGAAAAAACCTGCCTGGGGTGAGAATATGTCGCTTGTTTTCAATGTCAATGGACTTATTTCAAGACTTTTCTTGATCTAGCGTCTTTTTCTCGACACTAGTAGGACTGATCTGCCTACTGATCACGCAGAAAAGTCCTAAAACACATGAAACTGCAGTGGAAACCAGCGGAATTATCCCCCCTCCATCTGGCTGGAGATTTCAAGGCCTAATACAAGATTAAATGGCTTATTAGGGTGGGTATTTTCTATTTTATATCAGATATCAGAGCGCAGACATCCTGTATTGCGGCTGAAAGTGTACCGGAGCTGTCCACGGTGCTGAACCTGACTCGGACTGTACCGGGGCTTTACCGGGAATTAAACCCGCACCATTTCACGACACTACTACATAAACCTTTCACTTAACCGTGCGACAAAGAACCAAAGTAATCCTATCATACATTTAGAAGGGTACTTGTGCGCAAATATCACAGCAAAAATAGAAATCACTATAGGAATACTACAGGTACCATAGGAGATTAAGAAATACCATAAAGTCAGTATAAACACGCTTCAAGACCATACAGGAATATTATAGGAATGTTTCAGTGATTTTTTTTCATTCAGATATAATTAGAAGGGCTTTATAAAGCTATCTAATGTGTTCTAAACAAAACAAACATAAAGATAAAGATAATAACACAAACAAATACACAAACTAGCTTAGAAACCACTTTGCCGAGGCTAACTTAAACCGTTTTTTAAATAAAGGAGCTAACGTACAACAGTGCGACTGTAAAGAAGGAAAAACAGGTCAAACTTTAAATAATACACGGTGTTTCTGTTCTTTTACAGTAGGATGTCTTTGAGAAACACGGAGGAATAAAAAATAATAATTATCACACCTACCTGAAGTAGTTTTTCAAAAACACCGTCGTCGGATCAGGGTTAAAATGTGTCTCCGTCCTCTCGCTCTGTTCAGCCGGACTGTACCCGAGTACAAACCAACCGCCGTACTCTGAGCCACCAGTGTCAAGTGTGACGGAATTTCAAATAACACACTTCCTCTCGACATTTTACAAAATAAAACCCTCACTGTCGAACCTAATTTTGATATTAGATTCAACTTTATTGATCCCTGTGGGGAAATTCGGTCATCGCAACAGCAGAGAATAAACTGGACATAGATATGATTAAAGAGAGACTATTAAAAAGAGAATATTACATAGAATAAAAACAAATAATTACAACAAAAGAACACCATGATGATAACACAACAAATAACCGAATAGAGCATCTTTTTTGACACATACAGGTTAGAAGTGGATGTGTACATGGCTTTTCTTTAACATAATCTTTTAGTATCTGGTTTACAGCGATAGCTAGTTACACCCCATGTTGAATCTAGATTTATAAAATGAATATTTCAGATCTATTTACTCAGTCCTGAGTGGCTGAGTTGCACTGGAGTCCATTGTAAAATACCAGATAAATATACACTTAACCGTAACCGCATAACTATTAATTTAACAGTTAACAGTTATGCCACATAAGAAAGGATAAGATAAAACTTTATTGATCCCTAATAATCCATATATTAATAAATTAACAATTCTATTATATTAAAGTAATAAGTCACTTGATGCAGTGCTTTACAGTGGATTTAGAAAGGTGAAGTTTGTTGCATTTAAGCAAGTTAAGTTTTTGTTATTCTGTAAACCTCAAAATGTTGCTTTCTTTTAAATTTGAAAATACAATTTTGGGATGTTTGAATTTTACTTTGAGCGTTTGATTGCTTTTATTTTGTAGGTCAATTTGCCCGCTTTCCGGTATAATTGTGTGTGGTTTGACGCTACTCTCAAAATGGCCGCGCCCTCTGACGTCAGAGGTAGTGGATAAAAGGTAAGGCAGCTCAGTTCTTCTTGACTAGTTGGCTGGCTCCAGGTGACTAGACAGTCTCTTAACCAGGGGTGTAGTGCTCGGTTTACCCCTCGTGACATGGATCTTTAAATAAATTCATAGTATACATCATAGCAAGCACCCAAACAATAAATCACTACAATAATATTAACATTCCTATAGAGACTCTCAGTGTGTTTGTGGTAATTAATAGTGACCTTATAGTGAATGGATTGTGCTTCATGCTATTTTTATCCCCTATCCCACTATAATATTCCTACAGTATTATTATAGTGAGTGACAGTGTGTCTGTGGTACCCAATAGTGAGTTTATCCTACTTTGTTATTTTTTGCTCCTCTGGTATCATTATTGATAATATTCCGAAAGGGACTTATAAGGTATCAGAAGAACTCAGTGGTGAATTTATAGTGAGTTTATTCCTTATGGTATTAGGACTTTCTGTGGTGTCATTTTTTGACCTATAGTCGCCAAATGATAATGTTGTGTATAATTTTAATCATAGGTATAGTTCTTATTGTAAGGGTAGTATCAAATTGATATGTTATAGGAGTATATGGTCTTCTAAGGGGCAAAATACATAAATTACTGCTTTTCTGAAAAGATAAATGTTGTTTTTGTTTATACTGGTGGATGTTTAGCATTGACTGGAGGTCATAGTTTGCCCACTTTTTTATTTGCCACTACATCATCATGATGGATGGCCTAGTAGAGGCAAACCATACAGTTGGCAATCTGAAAAGGTTTGAAATAAAATGTATTCAAGTTGCAAGTTTGAATTGCAAGAGGATTGTTTAACTTTAAATTCTGTATCCTGCTTTGTCAATATTCTCTCATGAAAAATACCTAATTTATATTGAAGCTGAGTGAGAGAGAGACAGAAAGACGAGGGAACGAGAGAAAGAGGGAGAGTCGAACTGTGTGCAGTGCTCTTTCATTTCCCGCATCCTTGTAGTTGTATCTGTATCCTTCCAGATGTCTGTCCAGAAAGTGACCCACATGGCCACTTCAAAGGCCGCAGGTTCAGAAGGTACCACCTGACGTACGCTGATATGCCTTGAGACGGTGAGACACACTCACTCTCACTCTCACACACACACACACACACACACGCACACTCCCGTCACTTAGATGTTCTCATTTCCATCACAAAGACCACTGACGCACTCTTGCAGTAGGGATTCAGGGCTGATGGTATTTTAAAAGCTATGTGCTGCGGTCATCTATTTCTTCTCTCTCTACCCTCCTCTTTTTCTTTCAGTTCAATTCAATATGCTTTACTGGCATACATGTTGCATCAACAACACTGCAAAAGAAAATTTACAGGAAAGATCTGACCCTGTGTGTGTGTGTGTGTGTGTGTGTGTGTGTTCTCAGTTCTTTGACTATACTTTATGTTAATGTATACAAAGAATTGAATTGAAGCAGAGACATTTAAACCATGAAACCAAGCTCCCTCTCCCTGACCTCAATATCTCCCAAGCTCCTTCGCTCTGTACGCTAAACCCCCTGCATCACTCTTTCTCACTGCTGGTGTCATGGAGAGCAGTGCCTCTCGACCATCTTTGTGATGGATGCATGTTCTTGTGAAATAATGACAATGTGCAGCCCCTGGTCTAGCCTGGAAAGGGAAAATAAAAATTGATGAGTGTTGCAAGGCATTGGTTTGATTTTGTGGGATGGCCAGCCAAAAGAGATGAAATCCACTGATTTCAATGAGGTTTTTGATGCTTTTATCCAAAGCATCCCAAGAGGGAACAGAACCCCTAACCCTGGCCGTCTGGGTGCCGTCTGGGTGCCTCGCTCTACCCATTCAGCGGCAGGATTACTGATGCAGGGCAGCCTGCTGCTGGCGTGGGAAACCTGTCCTGCTCTGTGTTTTTCTCAGGGTTGACCGGTGGGTTTAGGAGGTGAGCGTGGCAGAAAGAAGAGGCAGCATCTGATCCATGTTAATCCTCTCCTGCATCGACCCCTCTGTCAGTAGGTATGGAGGCTTTGCAGTTGCTTTGCAAATCTCTCCGCAACCACGGCTGGTGCCGTCCTGGAGGTCCATAGCACAAATAACTTCTACGTAATGTTAACATTAACACGATGTTAATTGGGTATGACGTTAACCAATCAAAGGTCAGATGTCCAATATGAGACAAATAAACTACAAATGGAGTAGGTTGGGGGGCCACAAGGGGGCCAAGCTTGATGTCAAAGGGGAACTGCCCTCCGCCCCAGAACCGCCACTGGCAGTAGGGCTGACATCTTCAGCCGAAGGAGGGCAAGACAAATACATTTTTCTGGCCCTGAAAGCAGCCTGCTGACATTATATCTACGATGTTGAATTTCTGTCCAGTACTGATCAGTTTCACCATATCGAAGTCACACAAATATGTTTACATCTCAACAAACGGGATTTAATATTGAATATCTCTTTAAGAGCAAAATCCAAACTGTCTCCTAACAGCAGAGACACTCCGTCCAGAGGAAGCTGGACTCACCAACGTTAGATCTTTTGCCTCTCTCGTCCCTTTGGCACCCTTTGGTGTGACACATGATAGACTGGCTGGGTTGGTAAACATGAGTTGTGTGAGTGGTTTTGAAGTCCTCAAAATTCCAACGGTTACCTTTCACTGCCAATTGGGGCCACCAACCTGCAAAATTGCCTAGTGCAGCTTTAAATAAAGTTAAAAAAAAAAAAAAAAAGGTTTCCTTTCTTCCTTACTTTCCTTTCTTCCTCTCTCCCTCCTTGCCTCCTTCTATCCTTCCTCCTGTTCTACTCCCATGAAGCTACAAATTGGAGGTGTGAGTTTTTCACCAAAAAGCAGCAATACCCCCAGTCAACTTCCCAGGTTGGAGAAAAGATTTTAGACCAACAGTGGATCTGAATATTTCCAGGTGATGGATTGGCCTACGCATGTGTGGTCCAGTTCATTACCAGACCATTGAAGAAACCATTACATACCCCGTCCCAAATTGACAGTCCAATAGCAATCAGCCTCTGCACAATAAATCTCTTTTTATTGCCATTGATTGGAGCGTAACTGCTTCCTGTCCTGGGGTGTCGTACATTCAAAATGGCATCAATCCAGTAAACCAGGCCACAGCTGAATCTATTGTCTTATTTATCTTGTTCGCCCTTATTTATCCTATTGATCTTTGTCGTCGATCACTTGTATTTTTCTTGGTTGTGGTACACTTTGTAACTGTTTGGAAAAGTGCTCTATAAAAACACATCATTATATCAAAGCATGTATGTCTAAAATATATTAAACGTTCAGTTACATTCCTATTGCTATTAGCTATTATTGTCGGTAGCCGACAGCAAATACTCTATATAGAACTGATGTTATATCGACAAAAGACAGCGGCTGTTGACAGTAATGTTGGCACTAGACCCACATTAGTCTCTTCTCATCTTGGAGTGTGTTTCATCTTGGAAAGGAAATGCTCTGAGTGATTAATCAGTTTCTTCTTCCTTGGATTTTCTGTTGATGAAGTTTGAGTTTCTGTAGGTACCAGTCTTTTGTCTGTTCAGCCATGGTGGCTATCGCTGCTCATGCTAACTACCCAGTTCTTCTATTTATTCCACACAAACAGCTGCTTCTGGTAACGTAAAACGCATCACTTCCTGTGCACCAGAGATTTTTTTCCTGGGAAACAGCTGCCCAACATCAGGTGTTTAGAACAGGAAATGTAAAAGCTTCCATTAACCTGAATACAGGTTGAATTACTATTGTGTTAGAGCAATAGGTGCGTGTGACTAGCAAAACGGAAATTTATTTCTATGACAATGTTGCTAATCATTACTTTAACTAACACCCTCTGCTACACACACTGACCAAGTGAATAGAAACGTTCTGTTCTGACAAACCCCTCTTCCTCAGTGGTGTGTGACGGTACTACATACTCACACTGGCAATCAAAGTCAAGTTAAACATCAGCCAACATTTACTGCCAAACACAACACAATCAAATCAAAGTAACTGATAAATTAGAATTGTCCAACATAGTACAACAAATAGTAACAACCATCAGCTCAACAAATCAAACAGTGCCGTCGCAGTGCAGAAACATTATTTTCTGCAGTGGGGAAGAGTTGAGGAAGTTAGCCTCTATAAGCTTGTTATAAACAATGGGACCATTTTGGCTTGCTGCAGGTTTTTACGCTCTTAAAAGGATGCATCATTTGAAACATCTGTGTTGATCATTAGTTACTTAGTTACACAACATGTTAACTTCTGGAGTTTTGTTCCGAAATGAAACAGCCACCATTTAAAAAAAAGGGACACCTACTCCTACAATATCAGTAACAGCACAAGATTAAAACAAATTAAATCTATGGTTGACATTTACAGACCTGATCCCCTGGATTTTAGAGATGCTGAATGATGAACTTGAGGTGATGATTTGTTTTGTCCAAAACGGATATATTGCACTTTGGAGTAAGACTCTTCATGTTGTGTTAATATTTATTGTGTTGACACAAATGTGTGCTGTAGCAAATGCACATCTTAACATTGCAGGCATTTATTTGATGTCCTATGATGTCCTAGAGCAACTCATCATGAAGTGAGCAGGTGCAACAGGATACATGGCTACTGCGGGGATTGAACCTGTGACCTTCCTATTCTCAAACAATGAGGCCACCATACCAGCTGATGAAATGAACACATATCTTCAATGGATATAGAACATTTTGGAATAGAACTTGGCACATGTTGTGTTTCTATTGCAAAATATTTTGTCTATTGTGTGATGTACAAAATTACTGATTTCCCAAAATACTGTAGATTTTAAGACAAAAGCCAATAAATCAAACAATGCTTGTCCGTCAAAAACTCCAAAGTTCCATCTTGAGTGAAGGAGTTAGTCGTTATTAGTTACATCAGGTCTAATACTCACAAAGTTTCTAAACAGATCTAAGTGATTTAGAGTGGTGACAGTAGAGTGGTGTGCTGTTCATGTAGAGCAGCTCAACCCAATTAGGAATAAATCCTAAAACATGCCAGCTGGTTGGACTCAGATTGTTATTTCCCATGACCTGGATTAGGGTTAGGGTAGATGAACTAGCTCTGTGCCCGCCATCTGCATCTCCAACGTCCACACAGGATGCGTCTCAGTGGTTCAATCAAGCACCAAGCCCCTGCAAAGAGCGAAGTACGCCAAGTTCCACTGTTCATGGGGGGGACTCTTCACAAGCAGTCATCTGTCAGGTTGTGGAAACCCAATCAGCAGCTTCTGAGTGGAAGTGGGTGGGGCCAGTGAGGTGAGGTCATCCCTGGAGGTCAAAGGTCCGCAGGCAGTGACTGGAGCAGCAATAGGCCACAAAACTCACTGTGGTTCTGAAGAGGAAAGAATGGAGGAAGACACAAAAGGAAATAGTGATTATAGTAAAATATCATTTGCAGAATGTGTCGCAACCCTGCAGCATATGGTGCGCACACACATTTTGCTCCTCAGCTAAGGAATGGAGTACACAGTTTGTGATAGTTTGTCATGTTACAACCTCATGCATCTTACAATACAACAGCTTGTGGCATGACTTTCTGTGGGAGGACACTGACAAAATGGCTGCAAATGTTTTTAAAACTCTATAACAGGACAACATTCCCCAGCTGTCAACAGCCAGTCGACCATCTTGCCCCAGCTGAAGGGCGTTACCAATGAGCCAGGCGTTGCAGCTGATTGCCAGATTAAGGACTTGGAGAGTGGCTTCCACAGTCCAGGAGGAGAGACCATCCAGAGATGGTCCTCCTGACAATTTTGGTTTCTCAGAATAAGTTTGAGTTGTTTTTTGAGTAAGTCATTAAAACTTGTGACACCCTGCTTTTCCCCCGGGGTGCCATAAACTACATCACAGTTTTGCAAATTGTATTTAACTCTTTAACTTAATGGATTGGTGTACCCTTTTGATGCATTAGTGTTACAAGTTTCCAAGTCACCTCATGCATCTTAAGTGCAACTTAAGTTTTTTTTATTCCTATACTTTTGCTGCAGTTCTTGTAGAGCTGTGCCTTTAGGACACAGTAATGATTTGTAGATCTGTCCCTTCAGGACACTGTAGAGTAGAATGACTAATCACACACACAGCTGAATAAATGTACTCGCACCAGGCTGGTGGGAATTTCTCATGCTGCCTTTCACACTGCTTTCTTAACTGTCTGGTTTCGGGTAGCTCTGTGGGCAGTTGTTCTAACCTGCGGTGCACCCCTGCCAGGGCGGTGTCACGGAGGGGGAAGAGCTTGGGGTAGACGATTGTGAACATGGGCTGGCTGCAGCGGTGGCAGTGTCCCAGGGGGAACTGCAGCAGGTCCAACAGGCTCTTTGGGAGGATGATGGGAGGCAGGAGGTTCAGCTCTACAAGGAGAACAGTACAGGAACTCAGAACAGCCTCCCATTATGTTACACACAGAGAATGGCATGTATCAGCGTCACACTGTGGAGAAGTGAAGTAAAAAGCAAATTTTGTCAAGTTACTAAATTATTAACTTCCTGATAAATTCCTCTACAGTCTCCAACTATGGGATTTTTTCTTTACCTGCCAACATGACCAAGTAGAGTGGTTTAGAGTAGACATCTTAGGACACTTCAACGGGACATGTCATTCATTATCCATGGCAGAATAAAGTGCACAAATTGTAGAAAAATCCTCAAATAAAATAATGCTAAAATAGAAAATGAGCTACATAACATTGGAAAGAGGTCTCAAAAGCAGCTAATAGAAGAGTGTTTGCTCCTGCACTGATTCCCTATTTTCATTTTACAACATGCACAATTTCCTCTAAAAACATACAAAATTGATGAATTTAGATCCTTCATTTCAGTTGAGAAAAAGCAAATTTTGATTAAATAAGGATTAAGTGGAATCCAGCTGGCCAGTGTGGCAGACAGACAGGTAAACCAGATATACAGTACAGTCCTCCTCACCCGTTGGGTGGTGGTGGTAGGTAGGGTGCAGGGTCCTCATGGCGAGCTCTTCCAGGGGAACTACGGCATCCGACTCCAAGCCCCCGACCTTCACCTCAGCAGAAAGTCCGACCAGTGCCTCACTCAGCGCCTCGCCCAGGTCACTGTCTAATACCTGGGATGACACACCACACCTGGATGGGAGCAACACGCACACACAGTGGTGATGGGTTCATTCACAAATCTTATTTGAACAGCTCTTTAACGTGAAACTGTTTAATTGACTCACAAATAGGACTGAATAGAAATTTTAAATTGGTCAGTGCCTGTGATCGGACTGTCTTCTGTACAATTCTGCAAAATGTGCAAACACAAAACACACTTGTTCTTTGGCTCTCGCTAAAGAAAAGGGCACTGAAGAGGAGAACACTGCATCTGAACTGAGGAGAAAGACAGTTGTCATCTGCCTACTTTGGCAATGCTGGCTGCCTGCTCTCAAAGAACTGGTTTTAAATGTTGGCAAGCCCATTGCATAGTTGTTGTTTTTGTACATAATTTTGCTTCTATTTTTATCAATGTGCAATTAAACTAACAGAAGCCAAACCTAAATTAACTTAATCTAACCTAAACTACCCTAACCACAAAACTGGTTAGCTGTTTGGGAAGAAGTGTTACCCGCTGCAGCCGATGACCTTGTTGTACAGGTAAGAGGGAAGACCTTTCAGGTCCACGTTGTTGTCAACAAACACAAACTGCAGCTCCCGTGATCTGCCCAGATCTGAACACACACACA
>OOFE01010999.1:0-13855 GCA_900323365.1 Monocentris japonica
AGTGGGAGGAAAGCCGGGGTTAAATACAGGTGGGGTGATGAGCTGATGGAGGACAGGTGTGCCAGGGGGGAGGAGTGATGAGCTGATGACCGGGAGAAGTGAGGAACACAGGGGACACAAGGGGGAGCTAGAGACCAGGCCATGACAAAGCCCTTATTTTCTGAGCATCTAATGATCAAAACCAACCAAACAAAGAGAAAGGACTATTTTTCAATCTCAAATTGCAAATGAAACTTTTGATAAATAAGGAATAACATTTAACAACTGTATGCATTTCTGGAAAAATTGAGGGTTTTAATTTTACTGTCCTTGTTGTACAGTTGGATTTCTGTAGGACCTGGTGAGACTTGGACTTAAAAGTCAGACCTGTGCAGACCATGATGATATAGCAACTATTCCGTATATCACAGGTCCCCAAAGAAGTGCAGTAACATACAAAAAGAAAATTCCCTGTAATGAGACACCCGTGCTTTCACTTCTGCAACTACCACATCTGCAGCCTTTTTGGCCTCCTGGTACCTCTCTGTTGAGTCAGGAGTCGCGTGCCATTCTTCTTCAGCTTGGCAGCCCTCATCGCCACTGGTGTCCACCAGCGGGTTCTTGGGTTGCTGCCATGACAGGCACCAACCACCTTCTGGCCACAGCTCCTTGCAGCCACTTCCAGAACTGAGGCTTTGAACAGTCCAACTCCATGTCTCGTGAGTCCTCTACCAGGCATTTGGGCCTACCAAGCCTGTCTGGCAGCCTCCCCTGCCATCTGATCCAACTCACCAACACATGGTGATCAGCTGACTGCTCAGCCACTCTCTTCACCCAAGTGTCCAGAACATGGTCTGATCAAACAACTACTAAGTCAGAAAGGACACTCCAGCAGATAGTCCAACCTCTGATTCAGGAAGAACAATGCAGATTTCTTCCTGGTTGCAGAACAGATAACTGAGTTGGCCTGGGACTTTCATAATCCTCATGAATAACAATAACAATAACAACAACAATAATAATAATAATAATAATGTTTTGTGGATTTGGAAAAGGCTTACAACTGTGTTCCTGTGGGAGGTACTGTGGGAGTTTGGGGTGCTGCATTTACATTCTTGGCATTAACACCATATTCACATCTTCATGCTCCGCTGATTTGACAGAGACCAGACGACATTCTTTCCAAAGGACGATGCTTTGAATGACAGCGCCGAGCGTGGTTTAAGGGATAGCAAATTGATAACACAGAGTTTGTTGTTACCATACTGGTTTTTGCTATTTAATTTTTCATTAATGAAAAAAGTAGGAATAAAACATTTACCATTAATGCTTGACATAAACAGTCAACTTTCGTGGGGGGGAACGTTCAGTTCATGCATTCAATATGAAAGCTAAACTTCGTAAACCCGACGTGTTTGTTTGAGTTCTGGGACTCCCATCAGAGAGAGTGTGCTCGTACGTTGTTCTGGGGGTGGGAGATTGCATTGAGGATGACGCTATGTGAAAGTAATGGAGAAAATGTGAACGCAGCGTAAAGCAACCTCGTTCAAGGTGGGTGTCAGACTACAACAAGGATGCACCTTGTCTCCTCTCCCGTTTGTGGTGTTCATGGAGAAGATATCAAGCTGCTGTTCGCAGATGATGGTGTTCTTTTGGCCTGATTGGACTGTGATGCACAGTTTGGGATGACGTTCAGCCCCTCCAAGTATGAGGCCATGGTTCTCTCCCAGAAAAAGGTGGCCTGTCCCATTCAGGTGAGGGGTGAGCGACTTGACACAAGTGGAGTTCAGGTATAACGGGGACTTATTCACTAGTCTGGGTATAAGAAATTGTGAGATTGACGTTGGAGTCAAGCCGCTTATCCTCTACAATGAGAGAAGCCAGCTGAGGAGGTTCGGGCTCCTGGTAAGGATGACCCCCAGGATACCTCCCTTTGGAAGTTGTGGCAGACTGGGGTATCTGCCACTGAGAAACTGTGGTAAAGGACTACATCCCCCAGCTGATAACAGCCAGTTGGCCATCTTGCCCCAGCTACAGGACGTTACTAATCAGCCAGGTGGGAGCTGATGGAAGATGGGAGCTTCAACAAAAGACTTAAGAGTGGAATCTGCAGTCTACAGAGGAGAGACCATCCAGGGAGGCTGCTGAAGGTGCTTCTGACCAATTTGAGTTCTGGTGATAACGTTAAGTTTTCAGTTAATAATTAAAGATGGGTGTTTCGGTTTGAAGCCTGCCTACTGCGTGATCTGTGCTGGGAATCTGCCTACAGATTGGGCTTGTGACACCTGACAATTCCCCTGAGGTGCTACAGGGTGTACCGGGCACCACCAACAGGGATAAAAAAAAAACAACTGGGACCCAGGATAAATCCATATCACGCTGGAAGGACTACATCTCCCAGCTGACCTGTGAGTGCTTGGGGATCCCCCAGGGGGAGCTGGAGGAAGTTGCTGGGATTGATGGATAAAGGAGATTATTCATCTTTTTCCAGTCAAACAAATACAAATATTTACAACATAAATATGCAATAACACAATTACTATACAATATATATGTATATATATAATTGTATACAAAAATATCTGGATATTGCATATATGCAGATCTATATGTATATTTTGCCACTGCTCTGGGTGAAAATGAACTTTTATAAGATAGTAGACACCTTTTCAAGTTGTCTGGTATAAGTTTGGTGTTTCAGATTTTATTTATATTCGAACAAGCACGTAATTCGTGATAAACTGCGACCAAGTTGGTGCAATTACTTAGATTACAACCCAGGACCTCCACATGAAAGTTCGCTGCCCTACCTGAGCTAAAGCACCAGTGGCTGTCTGAAAAACTTGCATGTATTGGCTCTATATGAACAGTGTTTTTTATAAATGCTTGGGACCGACCGACGGACAAAGTGACCTATACTAGCTTTGGACTGAGGGCAAAGAGCGTTGGTAAACTTCAAAACTGTTCGTGCATGCACACATTATAAAGGCCGGACTTTGAATCTCCTTTGGCCAAACAAAGACGCCAGTAGCCCACATAATGTTACAGATGTCTGCATCCACAAAGATCTAATCCAGGGCGTAGAGTTTGTTTTACAAGTGGCATAGGGACATTTAAGGGTCTGTTTTGTTTTTTGCTCACTGCATGTAGTTTCATGTATTTATATTCTTTGGCACGACTCATGGGGCCTATTGAGGATTTTCTTTTAATGGATCCAAGTAATTTTACTGTCGGAACCAAAGTTCTGTTTTTTTTTAATCATTATTTACCCTCAAAAACAAATTGGGCCATGTGACAAATACTTAGCCCCAAATAGAGCTTTTTCACAGAAACATTGTATATATTACTATAGTATTATTAACTTGAAACATTGAAAAAAAAAATTTAAATTGAAATATAGAGGTAGAGGTATATTATCATCTACATCTATATTTCAATTTTATTTTTTTGTTTTTAAGTATTTTTAGGCAACATGAGCTATGTTTAAAAGTTATCCTGATGAAATGTATAGCCAAATGTTACGAAATGTTAACGACCGTGCAAATGAAATTGTCTAGTGGACTTTTACAAGATAGCAAACACCAATTTTTTTTTCCTTGTTCAAATTTGGTGTTTTGAGAATTTCTTTCCGTGTTTTTGCCAGCCCTGTCATCTTGCATCAGCCTGTGTAGGCTGTGACAAGGACATTTTGCCTAAAAACAACAAATCTAATTTCTTGTTCTACGGATTCCTTGTGAAATGCATTCAGATTTTTTTCACTTCTATGCTTCGTATTACAAAAAAAAAATAGTTGCAGCGCATGTTGTCAGTATGGGCTTTTATTTCGAAAGTTCTGACCGGAAGCTGGTTTGACACTGGTGTGACAGTCCCCACTCACTTTCGCCACTTTTCTGTTATTCGGACGCAGACATGTCGAACAACAGCGCCAGCAGCAGCAGTCTAGTCATCGCCCAGAAAGCGGTGAAACAACTGCGGCTGGAGGCCAGTGTCCGGCGGATCAAGGTATGTAGACCAGACTAAAGCGGTTAAAACTAACTTGTATTAAAGTCTCCACAGCCTGTTGACTTTCAGGTGTCAACAGGCACTGGGAGAAGAAGAAGCCGTCGCCAGTAGCTTTCACATATTTCAAAGACACTCTGCGTTGTACGTTAACTATTATTCAGTTTACTTTTGTGCTGTTGTAACTCATGAAATTACAGTGTAACGACCAGTAAATTCAATTAAAATGTGGATAAACACTAGGAGCCCCGATTCTGCTGTCACCATAAGGCACCACCGCCACCAACAGATACAAACGTCAACTATTTTCAGTGAAGCACTGATTTGTACCATTTTGTCTCTTAAAATAACTCATAACTTACATCAGTGTGTTACTACTTAAGACGCATTTACGTCAAATGCTACTTACCATGATGTGTTGTATAACTGAATTAGTTACTATTTGTAACTTATCTGAACTTCTGCATCTTAGCCTAGCACACATCATGTGGTATTTATGCTCATATGCTCTAAATGAGTTGTTCAAAAGTCTTCTCCCAAGAAAATTAATTTCCTGTTATGCGGTGCAATGGAGTGAAACGGTAGCAAGCAGATGTTTCTGTGCTAATGCGGCACAGTGGGGGCTTTGTTGATTGTGTTGGTGTGTGACTGCTGTGATTGTTGAATGCAACTTATTTTAGAACAGAAGTCACGCTAGCTTCAAGTGGCTGCCCTAAGCAACCGGGCAAGCTGTCAGGGAAGCTCGCGCAGGCAAGCCCCGCTTTGAAACGCAATAAAAACCACATGTTGTGATTACTTGGATAATAGACTTCAGGAGTTTGACGTCAGACTGGTGCTGGTGAAATAAAATTCCCCATTCAGACCTACAGTAGATATTACTTTCCACACTCATCACAATTAACAGCAGTGTCAATTATGTTTTGATGGAAATTGAAACTCAATTAAAATTGTATTTCATGCATTTTATTGATTGATAGTGTCTGTCTACACATTTTGTCGCTTGTTAGGGCGTCATCACATAGTGTGCTTCTATCTCTAACTACGTTTTAAACTTAGCTACATTTACCAGCAGCCATGGCTTCACGTATTACTTTACGTGACCTAGTTGGGTTGATGTGGCTTTTGTTATTTGATTGGTCTACATGTTGCCACATTGCTCCATAGGATATGTAGTTTTCTGGCCGGTGACACTAAATGGTTACACTCTTGTACCCTTCATTTTTTTTTTAATGAGAATATCAGTTTTGGAATTATACTTCATATGTCTACACCCCATTGGATAAACCAGAAATGATCTGCGCCAGTACACTGAACAAAATTAGACAATGTGAATGTTTATGACGAGTTTACCTTTGGGATTTACTTCTGACACCAGCGGGGTGGATTGACTGCATATGCTCTCGTAGGTACACTAGCGGGAAAGTTTTCTGAGCACAGGAAGTGACGAATCAAAATTTATGAGTCGAACACACACAGCTCCTGAGCTGCAGTAAGCGAGCTAGCGCCTCGGCTATCGCTACATAACGCTAAGGGTAGTGAAGTCCTCAAAATACAAACAATTACCTCTCATTGCCACTTGGGGCAGCCAACGAGTACATTACATAGTGCAGGTTTAGGCCTACCATTTATAGTAGACCTGCTTTAACACTACACTAGGCAAGCTTTTTTCTGTAAAAATCCACCAGTCGTATCAGCCTAAATCACAAAGTGGGGCTGCACTCTATCAACAACCAGTACAATTGCAACGACATCGACAAGTCTTGGCACACCTCCCCATCCTCGAGCTCACCCTGATAAAGTCAGATTTTCACAATAAAGAGGACTAATCAGAGCAGAGCTCCAACAGAACTGTCTAGTGAAGAGGTAGTTGGGTGGGGAGTTTTTGTTCTAAAACAAAGTACGGGCCAGAAAGTCAGTTTTGAAAGCCAGAAATCTCAGTATCTAGACAAGTAATTGTTGAGCCATTGGTAGTGATCGACAACTCTGTCAACTCCCTGCTGGTATATCATGGTTATTTTGTGCTACAGGGCAGAAAAAATCGTATTTATTGCCCCTTTTTAAGAGAGAAATACAAAACTCCCCCCTAGAATATCATAGAATTATATCTTAATTTGTGTGGGCTATCCTATTTTTTATAAACAGGTTTCTCAGGCTGCTGCAGACCTGAAGACGTTCTGTCTGCAAAATGCCCACAAAGACCCTCTCCTTATGGGAGTCCCGTCCAGCGACAACCCGTTCAGACCTCCCAAATCCTGTGTCCTCATCTGAGGTATGATTATGTGTCCTACCCGTCTGGTTGTATGTCTTACTTAGTTTATTTTTTCTGCTAATATTTTCTTCTCTTCCCCTCTCTTAAATGCTTTTTCTAACTTGAACTTTCTGTCTCTGGAAGCACAAGACTTATCCCTTCAGGCTAAATTTATTCTCTGTCCCTCTCTTTTAGGCCAATGCAGGAAAAGCACAAACACACCTCTGATCATTCTGATGTGGATTTCTGTCATGTGTCCCCACAGCCTACAGACACTGAAGACAAAGAAGCCAGAATCTCTCTTACACACACACACACACCTGTCACTGGAGCAGCTAAACAATGATGTTGCCAAATTCGGTTAAGAAATCCAGTAAATATATTCTGAATCTTTTGATAGGATGTGTTTGCAATTACAAAGCCATTTTACAACTATGGTTTCATGTCTTTCACACTGGTCTGATGTTGCCCAATATATTCACATGTCTAATATGTACTGTGGTAATTATTCACCATGAAGAACTCACTGTGTGTTTTTTTTCGTTGAATCCTTTCATTGTCATAAGCCTGTCACAATTAGTGTATTTGGCATTGACTTTGTGTCTGATTTATTCATTTAAAAAGAAAAGGCACAGTGCCAAACTGATTCAATCTGATTTGATGTAAAACACTGCAGAGGAATTAGCAAAAAGGACGCTAAAGCTGCATTCCAGAAAGTCAGAAATCCTGACTTTGTGCTAAGAAAAATGCAGCAGAATGGCCCTTACAGTTTGAATTCCAAGTAGGAAACTCAGTCCAGATTTCTCAGCCCTGGGTTTTCTGAGATGCAGGTATCTGATATCACGACAACATGACAGCATACATTCTAAACAGGGTTCCTATGGTCAGGGAAAGTCATGGAATTCAAAAATTGTGTTTTCCAGGCCTGGAAAAGGAATGGGAAATTGAACATGTGCACATGGTTTTGGAAATGGCATGGAAATTTGATCTTGACTCATATTGTCATGGAAAATGTGCTATGTCATAAAATAGCCATGGGAAAGTTCCTCCTGTAGGACCAACCCTATGTAAATGCTATACAACATTACTTTTAAAATGTTTATAATCCTCAAAATATGCCTAAGTTTGATTTTCAGCATTGCATGACCTTAAATCTATCAATACAACTGTGGTAAATGTTTAAATGTATACATTTTCAATGTAAAGTTGCACTTACAGTTGCGAACACCCAGTGCTAACTAGCTAGCTAACACTGCTAAATATGATTAACTTAACATTAACTGTTGCATGGCGAATAGTATTTTACGCTGGGCAAAGAAAATCTGATGGGCGTCCATGTATCTCCAGTGGTTTTTCCAAGCTGGGCCACCGGAACACATGGCGGTTGTAATTCTGACCTGCCAACTGTGAATTTCCCACTTTCTACTTTAAATGGCGCGCAGCATAAATAACAATGACACCATGTTCTTTGTCTTACAATAGCAAGCTGAAAAAAGGACAGCAACAAGCGTGATAAAAAGAAAAGCCTTATGACTTGGTAGACTTAATCGTTTATTATTGATACATTTGACTGAAAGGATACTGTGAATGAGACTGTAAAACATGTTTGCCTTTGCAAACCTAGCTTGCTATTGTATTTGTATTTACTTGCTATAATATGAAGACTAGAGCAAATATATGATTTCACCATGAATACAATTTGCAGTGTTGTGTTATCAAACCCACAATTTGTCAACCCCTTAAACCATTGTCTATGCCTGTGTATGTCATGATTACACATAAATTTGCTCGCAACTATGGTACATTATTTTTAAAGGTGCTACATATTAGAAGATGACATAATTATCACATCAATTTTGAGACGTTAGTGCAATTACCGTAAACAAACAAGACCATCACCAGAAGACTGGCAGCCTCTACCGGCCTCTGCACTGCATTTTACATTGTGTGCCACTGGGTTCGAGGGAAATCTGCTGGATTGCTTTACAGCACAAAACGGGAAGAAAGCGCTGTTCTTCCAGAGCAAACAGAGCGAACGTTATCAGAGGTTCTGGCAACGGCAGATGGTGGAAGACGGAAAAATCACATACAACTTGTTGATCCTCTTCAATAGAGGAAGGAGAACGGGGACAGGAAGTAAGAGGGTTTATTGGGAAATGTAGTCTTAATCTTGAGAAACACGAGCATTAACAAATACCACTGGTGTGAGACAGAGGCTACCAATTGTCTCCACCATGGATTCATTCGTTTTGAGTTTGCATTTCTGATCATTTTATTGAGAGTCCAGCAGGCTGAGGTTTAGACAGTGGCTCTCAGATTGGGGTTTGGGGTCACGGGTCCTGGAGGGGGTTCCAGGGAGTCTAACTACAGAATCAGAATATCACTATAATTTACTAGAAATGATCACAACTAGAAAATGTATGAGAATGACTATTGTAATCATAGGTTTCACTGTCACCACTATTACCTCCCCACATACAGTGTAGACAGTTAAATAATTCAATATTAAATCAACAACCAAAACCTTCCCATATGAATCCCTGGGACTAAATCTGATCAAATGGGGGTCTGTGATCTAATGTGGATCTATGAAAATTTCTGAGAACCCCTGCTGTACGAAGTTAGGATGTGTGTTTCTGTGCATCTGCAAACTCGATTAATTCTATTTACAGCATGCAATCCAGGTGTCCTGTAGAGGTGGATGTTCCGCTGCAGGCCGCAGGGTGGCGGTATGCGAGCTGCTCGTGTTGATGTGTTTCCAGCAGAGAACAGAGCAGGGTTGGATGTGAACACCACCGACTGTCCCTACCCCCAAATTGAAGATGGCGGTGTCGGTGTTCCCCGGCGTGCGGCTCCTCTCCATCGGAGACGCGAATGGAGACATCCAGCGCCACTCGGAGCAGCAGCCTCTGCGGCTAGAAGTGAAAACCACGCAAGACGCTGCCCTGATCAATCTCTCCAATGGTGAGTTGACCTTTTTCCGCAGCTAATCCTCGGATGTTCGGCCTGTTTTAGCTGGCAATGCTAATGCTATGTAATGCTAGTGCATACAGCTAATCTAGCCATATGTAGCGTTAGCTAGCAAGCAGCTAGCCCCGCATGAGAGACCACGTCGCCTCCCCCTGCTCGTCACGAGGAAGCTCCGTAAAACTCCTAATTCTTCGTTGCCCGGTGGGGTATTAGCGCCTGCTAGTTTCAGGTTCTCTGCCCAGTGCACCACTTTGGAGAGTTCGCCAAGAACATAGCACAACATTTATAACACAGTTACATTATTAGCTAGCTAACGAGCAAGACCGCTAACGAGGGTAGTTTAATGCTAATGGACCCTGGCTAGTTAAACAATGCCGCTAGCCTTGCTCCAGCATTGATGTGCTAGAACAAACTTGCTACTCGTGTCTTTCCCCTTCATGCCCTGCTAGCATTTATTTTATGTTAAGTGTGTAAATGAACATTTTCGATGCTGTCCCTAAACCGTCCCAACAGCGCTACTTGGCGTTTTAGCTAGCGAGTTAGCCATCTGGGTTGTTTTGGAGCAGAGGGCATCACTCCCGACCCGTCACTGGACGCTGCGGTCCAGGCTTCCGCTGCTACGTTACTTTATACTCTTAGCGCTAGCCCATTTAAATCTATGCACACAGCAATTAAATAAACCCAACGGTAGCGATTAGTTTGGTAAAGCATTCCCCTTTCGCGTTTCTGGGTTTAGCGGGACCGGGCCCAGGTTACTAACGCATTCATCTTTGTTCTCATTGGAACAATAGCCGGGTCCCCGCCACCTCCTTCCCTCGTGCGGGGAGCCAGCATCTCAAGAGTGGACCCCGCTCTTATTTCATGCGATGTCCCGCTGGAAACAGGCGGCTGCGTTTCTTGTCTCTTCTACTGCGACGCCAAAGCCGAAGAAATGCACACAACATAAACATTTAAGCGACTCTAACTCGTGTTTTAGTGCATTCTGATGGGGAGTACTTCTCTTCCATAGGTTAGATAAAACTTTATTGATCTCCGTGGGGACATTGGGTAGCGGCAGCTTCAAAAGCAATGGGATTCAGCAGCGAAAAGCACACACGTAGAATATGAAGCAGACGACAAAACTGGGAAAGAGTATGGGTTTGCTTACATTGTTACTTACAGAATATGACATTATTGGTATGAAAATGATCTGAAAGCCTCTTGTGCTGGGGGAAAAAAATCCCCCTTGTTTTCCTATATGAACCCATGCTTTTTAAACCAATCCAGTTTTTCACGTAAGGTTAAGAACCATCTGACAGGGGACAGCGGTTAAAGTTGTAACAGCTGAGCTATTGAGTCCTGCAGTATTGTGTTTTGGGGCTTTTATTTGTAACACACCCACTCCATCTCTAGAACTAGTGTCTTTTTAGGGGGAGTGTGAGCTGAGTATCAATTTGTGGCCGATGGGACTATTTCAGAAACAAGTTCAGCTAGATGGAACTCTAGGTCTAAAATCACCTGTGCACAGTTGGTTTTTTTTGTTTTACAAAACTTGACAACAGTATGAGATGACTGTAAAAAATGTGAGCTTTTGCTAGACAAGCAAGCCCAGATTTTTATGTTGCTGTTTCAGGCCTCACATATTTTATTTCAAGCAAAAAAATTGCACCAGGAGAAGTATCTTTAATCAATTGTAATGTTTGTATATGTTGTGAAATGGTGCGTTTGAGTCTTAAATATGGTTTCACAGGTCTTACAAACAAGGCTGTTTCTCTTCTCTAGTGAGACAGTTCCCTGGTTGCGCAGATGTATACTTTACTGGGGAGTTTTGTTAATTTTTTTTTTTTTTTTACTCTCTAGGCTTAGTTGGCGATGAAATTGGTCTCAAGTTTTATTTGAACTGGCATTAAAAGTTTAAAATTTATACTTAAAGAATTTTGTAGGCGGCCTGTATATCGTTTGCACACTTTTTTGCCCTGTCATAATTGTCTTCAGTTAGATTTTGTTCAAAATACTGTACCTCTAGGCATCCAAGTATTTTTGTGCTACTCTAGGCATCATTTTAAAGCTTTATGGATGTGATCATTGTCTGTCCATCCTTTTTTTTTTTTTTTTTTTTTTTTTATGCAAAGCTGCACAGCTTGGTCCAGATCAGCTGGCTTTCCGATATCATCCAACTTGAAGCTGAAAAACTGCAAAATAGTTGCAGTAGCATTTCTCTTTATCATTTCCTGTTTCAAAGTTACCTGCCTGAAACGGCGTCATACTTAAAGTCGGACACACCCAAAATAGACACAAAGTCAAACACGTCACCGCATACAATTTGTGTACTCACTGCAGCTTTTTTTGTATTGTTTAGGACTGTGGTGATCATGAAATTTTGAAATGATGATTATTGTCTCAAAAACAATTGCTGAACTCATCATTAATAAAGTTGTTTGGCATACTTAAAATGCATACAAAAAAGTGCCTGCTTTTTAAGCTCTGTAAACCAAAATCAAGTGCACACGGGTAAGTAATGAACTGAGCACAATAATGTGTAACACTGTCAGTTAGTGTTGGCCATTTGTTACTGTCGTTATACTTGTTGAGTTGGATGATTTGCTCTTAGATGCTTTGTTTAGGTTAGTTGTGTCTCTTGCAATCACAGCATACGGCCTCCACCAAATTATTCACGTTGCTCACTATGTTACACCACAGCGATAACATTGGACCAAGGGAAGAGTGCACTCGCACTAAAGCAGCATCCAACCACTCTGGCTACCTGTTAAATAGCCTTTGTGCAGCCTGAGTCTAAATAATACCCCACCACAGAATCACAGTCAATCTGCAATCAAAAAAAGCAATGCTGATGTTCTTGTTTTTGAACAGGCCTCGTCTGCCACACTGTTCTTTCTTTCCTTACTGCTTTCCTCCATTGTTGTTGCTATGACTCCTTGCATCGTGGCCGCTAGCCTCACCTTGAGAGCCGCATCCCAGCTCACTGCTGGCCACGCCCATATGACACACCCTCAGCAAATGGTGCACGCCCCTAAATGGCCCCAACATCATTGAAAACCCCATTTCAGGCAAGCTAAGATTTAGGTATGAACATACAGGGTCACAGGCAGACTGATAATATATTTATGACTTCATTTGGGCTGTCAGAGTTGCTTGAGCACTAAGCAAAACAGCAATTGCTGTAAACATATAGCACTTGCGGTTAGGTGATTGGACAAACACATCAGGGATTGGCGATGGATTGAAAATTCCCTGTTTCTTCCCGATTTCTTGACAATTGAAATTATCGCAATAGTTGCTAATTTAAAGTGTAGCCTCGTCCAAGACACTCAGGGTTTCCAGCAGTGCTTGACAAGCATAGGTAGCTGTCATCACTGTAAAATCCTCAAAAGACCCCAAACTCCATTGTACATGTGTTCATTTTCATTGAGACCAAAGCTCTGTTGAATATAGAGTTTAACAGTGACATCTGCTGGACGAAAGTGTCATTGTCGTCAATGAGCATATTGTGGGAACGAGCATCACATCACGATTAAAGTTAACGAATGCTAGCACGTAATAGCAGCACAACCCATCTAAAACTTTGGTATTTAGCTCTGTTTGCAAGTAAGTCCGTTAGCAACCTCAACTCAGTTCCTTCATGCCATTGCAAACCATGACTCTAGACAAGGTAGCTGATATTAATTAGTCTTTTCAAACGCAGTGACAACTAATTTAAGTTTGTTTACCCTTGCATATAACAGAAATGGTAGCCGGAGAACATTAAGAGTGCATGTTATGTAGCTATTTAGGTTAGTCAGCCACTTCCACCTTGACTAACACATTTCCTGTGGGGAAATGCCGACGCTGAAATGGGGCAGGGACAAAAATGATGCTCAAGTTGACGTAAAAACGAGAGCTTTTATGTTGCTGTGTTTAACTGGCAAAGCTGAGGAAGCTTACTCTGTTCTTAGCTCGGCTGATCGCTTAAACTATGCAAAGGTTAAGGCTGTTGTGCTAAAAGCCCATGAGTCGATTGATGTTTGAGAACCAGGATAAAGGGGCGATGGACAGACCCATGTTGAATTAGCAGGAGAACCCACTGAATTCATTGCCTTGGGTTGTGTCCGTCCATCAAACGTGATCTCTCCGGTGATATCTCAAACACTGATGGCTTGATTTCGAAACTTGGAGGGATGATGCCTTTTGCTGCCATTAAACTGTTTGGCCTGATGAGGGCTGTTTTTATTAAAGGTCAAAATTGGACTTATGGTGTAGCAGTTATTGCCTTTAGGAGTTGTACGTTTGAAAACTTGCTACACAACTATCCTTACAAATTGCACCGATTGGCCTAATGGGGGCGCTATAATTCAAGGGTCAGAATTTCAAAACTTTGAAAGGCCATAACTGCTACACCGGCAATCCAATTTTGATGAAACTCGGAGGGATGATGCGTCCTGTTACTGATTGGCCCAAGGAGTGCTTGCATCATTTGTGGGGGACGGCATCTTGATTTGTTTTCAAAGCGTTTGCTGCCCAACTGTGTGCTCATCCTTGAGCCCAGCAACATCTCTGCAGTTTTTATCTTGATAGAGAGCATCTCCAGTACAGGGAAGGGAGTGTAGAATAATTTCCCCAGTAGCCATCCAGTTCAGAGCAAGTCATAAAGTCATATTAGGTATTAGAGGGTTATTTTTTTTT
>OOFE01011000.1:0-18955 GCA_900323365.1 Monocentris japonica
CTGCTGACGGGCCTCAGCAGCAGCAGCAGCAGCAGCTCCACCACCAGCACAGCCGAGCCCAGCCTCCACCACCCCTGCTCCTAGCCCCGGAACCGGAGACCTCCCACCAGGCCTACATCCCCCAGTTTGCCCATGGGGGGTTTTCCCGCAGTGAGGACCTGTCCACTCTCAGGACCAGGGACGGTCACCTGGGCCAACCCAGCATCATCCACTCACACAGCTACAGCGATGACTACAGCAGGGCTGATTATGGACGGAGGCAGATGTCCATGCATGTACAGGTACAACTCATTGTATTCTCATGGCATCTCAACCATTTTCTACCAGTGTAACACATTGCCATGAAAATGGATCATTGGCTGCACCTACCATATGATTACTTACTTGTAACCTTTTTTGCCTATTAAGATGACCTGGTGGTGAGGTCATACTAGATAATATAATTAAATGGACCTGACAATCTACGGTCAAAGTTTTGTGTTCTGCTTGTTGGTCTTTCTAAAAAGTAATGGAACAAATAATAGAAAAATCTAAAGTGAATGTTTACTTATTTCCTCTCTAAGGATAACCTCCAACAGCAACAACAAATGATGGGCATGACCTCCCAGACAGGAACCTCCCACTCCTCCCTGGCCACGCCCCCATCCACAGTCCACCCGGTGCGCCAGAGTTCTGTTGCCCCACCTCCAACCCAACGCGTCAAATCACAGACCTCCCATCAGCTGTCCGTTAGTGCAGCCGCTGTGCCTGCAGCTCCAGCTAAAACGCGACCGCAGAGCGGGAATCTCCTCCAGTCACCAGAGTCAGGCTATGGCGGCAGGCAGCAAGGGCCCCGGCAGCTGTCCGTCAAAGACAACACGGCCCCGGGTCTGCCTCACCAACAGAGCTCTGTCAGGGAGAGCCAGAGTCCACAGGGAACCACCAATCAGACTACTCAACAGTCACCACAGCAACAGCCACAGCAACAGCACCTGCTCAAACCCACCATGAGCAAACAGGTAATACTCATACGCTCTGTATTCATTTTCTTTTCTTTCTCTCTCTTTGGCTCCCCAGCTTCTTCTGTGTCTGTTTTCAAGGCTCTTTCCCATCAGTGTAGCTCTTTGTTAATGTCAATTATATGGCTTTTAATTGTGTGTCTGTATAGCTCAATGAGTAGAGCATGGCACTAACACTGCCAAGATTAAGGACTTGAAGTCCCGCCGGGGCCACCAGTGCTAAAAATGTATGCACTCATGGAACTGTAAGGAGCTTTGGATAAAAGCCTCCACAAAATGGCTCGTGTTATCAAATTGACTTTTATCCACTTCAAAACTCATGCTCTCCCATTTGATAAACTGGCCTTTTTTTCTCTCAGGGTTCCCAGTCTCCTTCTGCCCTCAATCCTCCAACCCCAGCCAATGAGCGAACAGTGGCCTGGGTCTCCAACATGCCTCATCTCTCTGCTGATATTGAAAGTTCGCGGATTGACCGTGAAGAATTCAAACTTAAGGAGTACTCTAAGAGCATGGATGAGTCCCGCATGGACAGGGTGGGTATCACTTTCTGGTTTTGTATAGCCCTCAATCATAATCTTAATGGATAGCACAAATGTTAAGATTTTCGTGGGAGTTTTTCCTTCTTGTCATTGACGGTTGGGGTTTTTCATTTATTGTGTTAGGATGTGGGCATGTGAAACCCTTTGAGACTGTAACTGGGATTATACAAATACTTTTGACTTTACTTGAGGAACATCAATTCATGTCTATCAGTACTGAGTAGGCTCTCACATTTGGTCTTAACGAGGAGGCCCTGAGGTCTCAAGCAGGGTGGGAAATTAAAATCAGCCAAGTGTTGGTAAATCTTTGGTTGTGGCTGGTAGGTTTCTCTTTTTCTACCAGTCACTGTGGAAGATCACCAACCACTTGTGGAGGTGGTTTTCTATTTTATGGTTGGTAAATTGATGAAAGTGGTTGGAGAAGGTTCAAATCCACTTAAGTAACCCAGCTAGGTGGCCCACCTATATATTGGCCAAAGATGCACAGCTCTGTTTTTAAATTCACTTGGCTCTACCACAATGTCTAATTTTGTCAATGTTGGTTTCCGTGTCTCTCTTTCTGTCTCTGGCTGCTCTACCTCAGGTACGGGAGTATGAGGAGGAGATCCACTCCCTGAAGGAGCGCCTGGTGATGTCCCACAAAAAACTGGAAGAGTACGAGAGGAGGCTCCTCACGCAGGAGCAGCAGACCAGTAAGATCCTCCTGCAGTACCAGAATCGTCTCGATGACAGCGAGAGGAGGCTACGGCAGCAGCAACTGGAGAAAGACTCCCAAATTAAAGGAATAATTAGCAGGTAAATGGAGGTTCTTGTTGGGACGGAGGGCAAAAGACAGCTCAGCCATCACACACATTGTGTTTTGTAGCGGGGGCGTGGCCTGCCACATTGATTATCTATATTATGATAATGCCTTTGTTGAATACACCAAGAGTTTCGTTTCAAAATGAGAATCCACCATTTGAAAAAAAAAAAAGCGACCAGCAAACTGAGTGATAGCATGAGAGATCGAAAGTAGTGAAAGTAGTAATTTTCTCTCCCTAAAATGGATGCATTGCATTTTGGAATAGGATTCTATTAAGCGGCGTATTATCCTACAAAGAGTATTGAAGGGGAGGAGGTTACGTTAAGCATTACAGCCCTGAAAGAATGGGAAGGAACTGTATATCGAAAGCCAAAGCCGTAGAGAGGCGTTGTAATGAGTGAGAGCTCAAATGAAAGGCTCTAATAAAGGAGGAGAGATCTATTATCTTCTTTGATAAGCAGGACATCTTCCCTCAGTGGTTGGCTCTTTAAGCTGGACAATGGAGTCAGTGTAGTAAAAAAAAAAGTAGAATGGCAAGATTGGACTCTAGGCTCTTGTAGCAAACATTACCATCACCGTCTTATAATAGGGCTTACTTGTTATTGACGAACATCATATTTGGATGACTGCGGAGAACTCCAGTGGAGTTGCAACTTAATGAGTTCTTGTGTGAAAATACAATGGTGCAGTTTTTGAGTCTTTAGTTTTTATTGATCAACCTCAAAATTAAGTTGTTGATGGGAAAAGCGTGCAATATTGATTGTATCTCGGTGGTATTCAGGCACCTAAGCCAATGTTTGCTCTGTCTTAAGGATGAAATGTTCATTGAACATTTTCCTTGTGACTGCACATTGGCAAAGTTTCTCTATTTCGTTTTTTTTATTGTGAGGAGAGTTCAGTTAAAATCTTTTCTTGTTCACATCTTACAATATTCTGAAACTGAAGGGTAGATATCTGTGACAGAGAATATTGCCACTTCTAATCCACTCCAGGAAAGAAGAAATGGAATGAAGACAGAGACAGTCCTGGTCGTCTTTTATGGGAAAACATCTTAAACATCTTTGCCCTAACCTTGTACATAATGCCACCCTTAGAACATCTTTCTACTGTACATCCTTTGTGCTATTGCACTCCTCAGCGACCATTTTCTATGATCAAATAGAACATACTTGTTGCTTTTTAACTAGATCTCTGGATCATTTGAGATGATTTTAATTAACTTAATCTTCAACTGACTCTTCCACAAGATTGAATTATAAAAGCACAAGAGGATTGAAACTTTGATGTGCTGTAACATAAAAACCTGTTGGCATTTTGAAGCACTACACAAAGCATTGTTCGGATCTTGAGTTGCAGGACTGTGGAAGCATGTGGTGTAACATTAGCTCTTCCATTTTAGATCAAAGTGATCAAACACAACGGAGTGCACTGAAGGACTACTGGTAATCTTTCTATAGATTCAACATGGGGACCAATACTGCTCTCCTTCATACATACAGTGCTATGCTGTATCCTGATGGGGGAAGGACAAAACTTGAATCAGTCAATGAATGATGCATTTTCATAAGCGTAATGGAAGTGGTAGCATGTGCCAAATAATACAAAAACTGAAGGCATCAGAGCACTTAATGCAAAACCATTGATCATTGCTCCTCTGCAGTATCACCGTTCAATAAGTGGGCAAATCTACTGCACACAAGTGATGTAGTGTGAGGGACATTCCCAAGGCTTTGGTTAAACTTGTCATTCGTGTGACTTTTATCATCCGATTGAAGCAGAGCTGGATGCTTCAAAGTCGGATTGCAAGGTGAGCAACGCCTTGTGAGTGGTCAGGATTGCATTGCAATCAGAATCCTACATAGTCTGGTCACAGTCCAGTCATAAGGCGCATGTGAGCAATGCAAAGAGACGAGGACGCCCAGAAATGTGGTTTCATAACATCACATCTTTATGACCAGACCTCCACAACCTTGATGAAATGCCAAGTGTAACCATAGCCTTATGGTTTTTAATCTGAAATTGACTTTCAACTTTCATGTTAAACTTTAACTTTCAGAAATATGTTGATGCGTATGGATGCTCAGGCTCTACAAAATGTGTTCAAGTTATTGAATTCATGGCTACTACTGTAGGCTTGAACAGATGAATTAACTGGTATCGAATGAGAATGCATTCACAATAATGGAGAAAGTAATTTTAACACCAACACCTTCAGTGTTGTTTTTCAAGTTTTAGTTCTCTTTAGTTCTTTCAGAAAAGCCTTAATGTTCTGTGGATAAACTTTACTTTAAGATAGATCCAATAGCTGCCATTAGGCCAGACAAGACACAGTTTCCATTCTTAATAATCTAATTTAAACCAAAGCCGAATGTCGATTTTTAGGTTCTTCTAGTTTTAATCCACTGAAACACTGAATCTACTTTACCTGGAGCACTTACATCTATATTTTTCTTCTTCGGGGTAATAATCCTGTTAGTTAATGATAGCTGGTCATATTTTATTTTGTCAAAGTATTTTGATGCATTTTGTTAATTACTAATATGAATAAAAATATGAATCTCCCCTAAGATGTAAGTTGTGAACTGAACAACAGAATGATCTTGAGAGCTGCAGTGCTTTTGCAGCAATATTTCTTGAGGGTAAATCAACAGTCTTAACTGTCATAGTTATAAACTATTTTTAACTGTTATTCATAGCCTATTGAAGTCAATGATTCATAGCCATAACAATAATAATATACTGAAATATATTATATATGAATTCTATCCTATCAATGAAATTAGAAAAATGTAATTATTTTAACCTTGCAATAGCTAACTTTTAGTAAGAGACGTGCAATAATATATATAGAATTAGATTAGATGCATTACAATATGTCTACTGATCCAGGATCCATATAAGGTATATTGTATGCATTGTGTGTACATAAAGAAAAGGTCCTGCCTATAAAATCTTTTACAAGGTGCAGTCAATAAAATACAAATCAAACAGAAAGAAATATAAAATAATTACTTATATATATATATTTTGACTTCAACATACATGACCTTGAATACTGTAAAGTGCGAAATACCATAGAGACAACAGTATGTTCTGCAAAGGGACGGTATGACACTATGACAACAGTATGTTCTGCAAAGTGTGTTTCTAAGTTCTTGAATTGTTTTTCTGTATAGTGTTTGTGAATTTATCTGCATTTAAAATGAAGGACTGCGATGGATATTGACACTATTTATTAAAGCGATAAGATTTCTATATCTGTATGGTTTTGCTGTATATGCTTGGTATGAGTTTTGATCTGCAGTTTGTCATTGGTGGTGTCCGGTGACATGGTGGTCAGAATAGTTGTTTTAAGAAAGTTAGACAGTAACGTCATACAACTTATGCAGTTATAGTATAACTTATATATTATCAAAAGGGCAATTACACCAATTTTTCCTTCCAGAAATATAACTTATATTCTGGTGTCAGTACTGTATGTCCGCCTCTCTTTTTGTAGCAAGCATATATTGATAGGCTGTATAGATTGTACTCCATCAAAAATTATGTCAAACCCTTGCACATTCATTCATAGTGGTGATGAGTTTTTGGCTTGATGTGTGAGTGTGATCAATCTTGGACTGACTGATATGGCTACTAGCAACAGCCAAGGGTTTCTACTCTCTTTCTTTACAGGCCTGCGTCAAAATGGTAGTTGCGAATAATTCTCAGTTTGTTTTAACCCACATTTGAAAAACAGATGGGTGGGGCTCTACCACGTCATCATCACATGTCAGATATTGTCAGGTAAGTTGTCAATCGCAGAGGTGTGCTTTAAATGAACTTTGAAATACTCTCCTGGGATTGGCTGAACTTTCTGCCACTCACTGTGTCGCCCCGTGTGGCGAAACCCAACACTTGTTCCACAGACGTTGGCAAAAGCATAGAAAGTATTTGCAACTACTGTTTGATCCAGGTCTGTGATTGCATTCAATACATTCATTTTATATCCTATTTGACACCTCTTGTCTCTTGCCTTTTTCTCTGTAGCAAAATATTCAGACATCATGACCTCATGTTGGTAGTTACCCACGTTGTTTTGACTGCATGTCCGACTTGACCTCGCAAGCACACTACTTGAAGCATAAATGGATATAAAAGTTTATCGTTTTTGTTTGGAACATATCACCCACATGAATCATTGTCTGCCTTTTGAAGTCATGTCAAAACTTAATGCTGTATACCCATGTTACATTCCATTGTTTTTCAGACAGTGCTAATGTTTCTGTCAGTGCTTATGAGTGATTCTTTTTTTTCCTATTATTCTTTTGTAAAATAACTCAACACTGTACATTATTTATGGAATAAAACATCCAAACACTTATGTTTGAAACTTCACCTGTGGATTTTCGTTCTTTATTAATGTCAAACATTGATGAGCTTCTCTGTGTTCTGAATAAAGAAATATGAATGTACTGAAAAAAGCCTTCAATGACACATCCATTGGTTGATTGGCGGTATATAGTAAAAGGTATTTATACTGCTTTGATAAATGGTGGCAAAAAGTTAAATGTACCTGTCAGGTATTTAATTTGATTGGCTTCTTGGGCAAAACAGTGACAGTCTCTCTTGTCCTGTTAGCCAGACACATACATTGACATACATTTGCTATGTCACTCCTCTAGGCTCTTTCATAAATTTCAGCAAACTCATCTTAAAAGATGACATAATGCAAGGATGTTTATTCAGCTTGTCAGCAACTATATAATAGGTGTAGGTTGTAATGGCAATTACATCTATGATGACCAAGACAATGGGGGTATCATGTGAATAGGAGGTCTTTTTCATGGACAATAACCTCTGTCAGGCATTGGTTATCGCCATGGAGATCACAACATGTAAATACTCACGGTTTAGCTAGTTTGATGTCCTTGCATAACTGCAGAATAAACTTGTGTGAGAAATATCCTTGACTGACCCTAATCGGTCTTCAGGTTGGAGTAAACCCCTGACACATGGATAATAGTGACAGGAAGGGAACCCGCACTGACTAACGCAGAACTGCAGCAATAAGCTCGCTCATATCTGCAAGCAGACCATTTGAAATGGTTCGCCCAAGGATTTGCCATCAATGCCGTGGTCAGCCCATGTTGCGTCAGTTGAACGATTCCCTGGGGATGATTTGGATCTGTTACTCATCTAACCATTCATTTCATATAACAAGCTTGGCACAATTGTCCACAGTTGGCGCCAACTGCATTTACAAAAGACCTTGAATTGGACAAAAATGCCATAATGAATCCCAAGGGGCAAGAAGAAAATAGGTGCAATCAATGAAAATTGGCACTCTTGCAGCGCCTCAAAAAGCATGGCTTGGGTTACTGCTGCTGAACATTTGCATGGGCTTGAATGAATAAGCTGCCCAGCAGGATTCAGATTTCAGATACATGAGAGACAGGTAACTAGAATCTTGTCACTGTGATGTTGTTGAGATGAAGTTGCGGCTTCACTTGCAGTTGTAGACGTTGCAGTTGCACATGCTTAGCGTCTGTAAACCTTCACTGTTAATTATCATCTTGGATTCACAATGCTTTCTCTCTCTTCCTGTCACCCCCTTCCCCTCTCTCTTTGTCTCTTCCCCCAGACTCATGGCTGTGGAGGATGAGATAAGGGGAGGAGCCATCATTGAGCCAAAAACCAGGATGTTCGCTGATCAGGTCTGTGCGGCTTCTTCTTCCCTCGTCGAGTCCGTACGGTGGCTTGTGCTATCTTCTCTCCCCCTCTATCTCTCTTTTTTTGCTACTATTATTTCGTCTGCTCTGTGTGTGTGTGTGTGTGTGTGGTCCCTCTGATTGTCTTGCCCTGTCCCTGACCTGTCCCTGCGTTTTGGTTTGACTGCCATCTGTCTGCCAACATATCTGGGTGCTTTGAAGATCAAAGACTTTTCTGTTTGCATTCCTCAGCTCCAGCTGTTGAGATGTCTTAACTCTACCTGGGTTGTGAGCACATCTGGGTCTGCGATGATGTTGACACAATTCTGTAGTTGTTTCTGTCAAATGTTTCCGCTGAGCATGCCGGGGTTAAGTTCTTAAACCTGTTTCACACATGTCGCACCAGACGTACATTCAAGGTCACTGAACAGCTGAGCCTCAAATCATACGCTGTGTGCTGGTGCCGTGTCTTCAGGAGCTTCCTTCAATGTATCCCATTTCATGCTCTCACCCCCCACCCCCTTTCTTATCCTGTCACATTGAACTAGCCCACCTTCAAGCATGAGTCATGATGTAAATATAGTGTGTGCCTGTGTGCGTGCACAAGTGTATGTGTGTGCGTGTGTGTGTGTGTGTGTGCACGTATGTATGCCTTTGTGTTTGAGGAGAGGTATTCAGAAAGATGTATCGAGAGTGAAGGAATGTGTACTGTAGCCTACATGTCTCAAAGCACCCCACATGTTATTCTGCTCACGCATTCATAGCCACCATTTCAACAATTCACTTCCTCGTTAAAACATTTCAACCACAACACACACTCTCTCAAATCAACTGCTTCATCCAAATCAAATTGAACTTCTATGGATGAATCCTGTTTTTTTTTCATGTGATGGTCACATGGTTCTTTATTATGAGAGGAATCTAAGAACCAAGAATGAAACTACAATTCACAGTTTGGTTCTCTGGCAAATACCACAGAAACACTAGAAAGCTGTAGCCACTACTAATGCTACATGAACGTTATCAGGTCAATAGAACCAAACCATGCGTTGTATTTTCACCTGGTCTGTAGACTGCTCTCAGGCAAAGGACATTCTGAATATTGCATGAAAAACACAGGAAGTATCCCATAATGAAGGTTTTCTCGTGAATATATCGCCGTGAATTCATCTGACACATTCTCATGCTAATGCCAGCCAAAAAAAAGCCTCTCTCCATTTCTTATTTGTGAATTCTCTGGATTAACTGCAGGCAAAATCAAAGAAGAGCCTGACAGTATACTGCTAAGTTACCCATTAGAAAGCAGCGCGTCGGGGAAATAATGAAATATGCCAATAGAACTGCTGACAGGAGCTTTAAAACGTAGCACTGAGGGTTATTGTCACAATTCATTTGGCAAGGATATATTTAGAGAAAGTCCCACAAGGCTATACGTTTAATAATAAAACATTTATATATCTTGAGATAAGAATAGAACAGATCAATTAGTATGACATGAGCATGAGTTTCCATTGTTACACAAAGTTGTTAAATGCAATGCATCTGTATGGCATCAAATGTCCAGGGCTTCAGCCACGCTCACTCAAACTGTGATCCATGTCTTCCAGACCTGGATCCCATAGTATTTGCAAATATTTTTCATGGTTTCTTTCCCACATTGGAAAATACAATGCTATACAGTGCTATAAATATTAGACAATCACAGGAAAGTATTTGGAAGTTGAATTTGTGCAGATTGAAGTAATTATAACACATTGGAGCGAGATAAAGAGAGACTCGTTTAGAGAAGTCTCAGGATTTCATAAAGCCTGTCCTATTAATCATGTTGAGAGGCTGACCAGATTGAAGGGGTTTTCAAATGTTCAAGTACTCTGTTGTAGAGCCGGAGGAGTTGTCTCAATACTCCGATGATTACATTGCAGCTTTGTGTTGCCCCTATTAAGACTATTATTCTGCCTTGTGTCTCAGCTCAGTTCCTGCTGCTCAGTGCCAGGAATGTTTTTCTGTCATACTGCACAGAATGTTGGCAGGTGTATAACAGACTGTCCCTGAAATGGGACGGACCTATTGTCGTCCCAGTGCATAGAAATGGAAATGAAATGGCCATGTGGAAGCTGAGATCCAGCTTGACTTTGAGGTAAACGATCTAGAAATTTTAAACTTTGTTGTAGTTGCGTACAATATCAGCCACTGCATATGTGCCATGTTCATGCTTTTCCATCATGCCATCATGACAAAAGATCAACGTACAAGTTCATTTGTCCTTCAGCAAACACATTTTTGCAAGCCATCTCCATGCTGGTGGCTACTATAGGCCAGAACACTATAGACGTGCTTTCAGGCTTCCTTCCATGTTTGTTTTACTTCATTTCAGCACTTCACTGTTATTTGTGGAAGCCAACCTCTGTTGAGTGGTATTGCTGTTTGTGCAGTAATGCATTGTATTCTAGCATCCTCTTCCAAGAAGACAGATTCATGATCTGCAATTCATTTAAGCTGATGAACAAGACTGGTTAGACCCCACACTCATCTACACCTACACTATCCTGAAGGGCATTTAGTCTTACACCGAGTTTGCAACATCTTACCCAATAATTCCCAACAAGTGAATAACGATTGAATTGTGTGAGCATACTCTAAATATACACTATACAGTATGGGTGAGGTAGAAAGGAAGAATTCTAGTTTATTGATCTTTGTGCATATGAAAAAAGAAGAGTTGCAGTTTCAGAACCCAGTAAATGGATATTTTAAAAAGTTTCTGGAAGTCTGTAAGGAACTGCTAAGAAGAGCATTAAAGGATTAAATCGGCATTATCAAGTTTTCAGTGGCTAGTTATGACTTCATATCTACCCCTGACAATTTAAGCTCCAATTCCAATTTATAGAATTACAGAAGAAGAGCACACATGCTTGGTAGCACCCTGCTTCACATTCACCCAGTACGACCACAGTCGGCTACTGAGCAGCTCCCCTACAGCAGATGGGGGTTGAGTATCGCTCAAGGGCAGAACCTAAAGTGCTTCATGTGCTTCCACATTGCAGAAGTACTTGTCCTTCTCTCGCACATTTCACAAGTACCTTTGTCAACTTCAAGTGTAAAAACATCACCACCCTGTGGAGGCAGCCATAGTACACACCAGTTGCTTCTCCCACAGTCAAGGCTACTGTAGTGAGCACCAGCCAGCACTAGACGGGCAAGCACAATGAAGTAAAGGGAGAAGTTCCACGTTAAAGCAGCTGAGCGATTCATCAAGCGGTACACCTCTTAGCTTTTTTATGTACACTGACAAAATCGAATAAGCAGAATGAAGAGTCGGCTCTGTTCAGTTTAGAGTCTGAGCTGAGAGCTGACCCTGACTCTCAAGCTTATTGGAGTCAAGGAATCGACACGAGTCAGTATTATTCCATCATCAGTTAAACACCCTTTATGAAGTAATAAACACCAGTTGATATAATAATGTTGCATTACCGTCATTTAGCAGACGCTTTTATCCAAAGCGACTTACAAAGGTGATAGTTGACACTATGTGGGGATCGAACCCACGACCCTGAGACTCTCACGCTCTACTGACTGAGCCGTGATGCAATTAATTACATTTTTATCACATTTTGACAAATAATTACATTATCCAGAAGTAATTGCATGATCAGTTGTGCACTTTTCATCAGTATTTACCACGTCATTGAACAGTGACCATCAGTGAGGCACTTTTAAGGGGATATTCCTGAGCTTGTAGTGACACGGATGATACCGACATCATGTTCATATGAATTTTTTGAGTGTGTGTGTTTGTCAAAATGCACAGAGCCTATTCTCTTTCTTTCTATTTGTCTGTTTGGATATCGTGTACATGTAAATATGATTCTGGGTTTTTCCAAACTCTGTACATTCAACTTTATCGGTGACTGCATGTTCGATATAAGCATGTCCTTCACACTGTCTTCTTACCTTTCTGAACCAGGACACATGCAAGACACCGGCTTTCCAAAGGCTATTGGATTAATGAACTGCTTTCAGATGCAGATGTCATTGGGAGTGCACGTTGTAACGCCTTTTCTTTCTTGCCCCGAGCATGACTGCTGTTACTGGTACACCGCATGCCAGGCTGCTCTGATGCTTTCAGGCTGTTGGGTTTCTGATAATGTCATGTGCGTGTGTGTGTGGTGGCCATTATGTATGTATATGTATGTGTATATGTGTGTTAGTGAGCATTTTTATCTGTTTGTCCTTGTTTTCTGTTCTCTATGTGTTGAGTTGTGTGTTTTGTTTGTGTGGCTGTTGATCGTCCCTTTTACTCCTCAACCCTCACTGCCCTTGTGACTTCCCCCAATGCGCACACCCTCTTTTTGCTGTCGTCGCCCTCCTCCCGCCTCCCTCTCTCTACCTCTCCTCTACCTCTTCCTTGCCTCTCCTCCTGTGTTGATGAGATACGGTGATTTCTCTTAGGGGAGGCGTCAGTCCATCCTAGTGCAGCCCCGTCTCGCGCCTGTCCCACCCCGAATACCCAGGTAATAAACAAGCCGGCAAACTCTCACTCTCCATCCATAACCTGCTGCCTCTCTCCACTCCCACTGTTCTCTGTGTGCGTCCCTGTCCATATGCAGCACCATGTGAACCCACTCCAAGCCAGCACACTGATAGGAGCCACAGCTCAGCTTACTCTTTGTTTATCTCTGTAGGGATAGAGGCCCGTTGCAGGATGCTTGGAGAGGTTAGCAGTGCTTCTGAGGGGCAAACTACCATGTTGGAAGAGTGACGACCAAACCAAAGATTTTAATGTTAAAGCTGCACTAGGAAACTGCTCCGAATGGGAGCGGGAGGTTCAGTTCGGAAATTGTTTGAACTTTAATCTGGCCGGTCTGTGATGCTTTATACCAAAAGATACCAAAAGGGACGAGAGAGGAAAAAGAGTCCAGCTTTCTCTGGACGCAGCGCTCACTGCTGTTTAGGAGACAGTGTCTATTTCACTGTTACGTTTTGATTTCTTCCACCCACTTTCTGTGGGTGGAGAAGTTTTCCCGCCAGTGTCCATATCCAACTTCAGAATTTCATCTGGGCAAATAAGGCGAATCTGTGGCGGCTCAATTAGTGGGGATGGGACGCTCTTCTCTGTTGTGACTGTGAGTTTGGCTGATAAGACGGGTGGATTTTTACATAGAAATCTCATCTAGTGCAGCTTTAATGTCTCTTCCTCCCTGGAAAAATAAAGAAATTGCCAAATTTCTGTGCTTGGTTTGACACAAAATCAGCTCCCTTGTCCTTTCACATCATAATTCGAACACCCTTCCACTTCACAGAAATTTGACGTTTTCTTTGTCTTGCCAGTGAGGAAGAGGCAGTAATGTTACACTCTCTGGTTCTGTTGTCACCCTCCCAACATAATGGCATGTCTCTTGTATCCACTGGCAACAACTCTTGAAATATTCTGTGGCAGGCTTCTAATGTTGACTTCATTTATATCAACTAAACTAAATATTTTTTTGAATGATGGTGCTTTGTCAGTTTATGTTGACCAAAGAGTATACACATACCTTGGCAGAAGTATTGAAAATTATTATAAGTACTGTAACAGCTTAGATCTGTACAATGCCTTAAACAAGTATCAAACATCAAGTGTTTTGTGTGTGACTGTTGCAGCGCTCGACAGGTGAAAATGCCATTGCTTGTCCACACACACAATTCAGTCATAACCGGCAATCCACAGACATATGCCAACATTATTACTACCCACAAACGATACTCAAGTCATATACGGAGACCTTCCTGTAACTCTTTGCATTGGGTAAATTGTTTATGGCAGAAATGCAGAGAAATACAAATAATCAATGGATGCCATTGATTCTTATGCTCCGCTATTTTCATATGTTGGCATTTACAAGTATTCAGCTCAACTCTTCATCACATGTAATGGTCACCTCATCCTTTCACTTGCTTTGGTTTAACTTCTAATATACTTAGAATTATGTTCTGAACACAAAACAGTCACCTGTGAGGAAATAAGAACGACACTATTGTCACATGTACAAACAGGATGCAGATTCCCTCTGGTTCTTACACGTGCACACACATTAATGATCTCATGATTTCTGTAACACAAACTATTTCTGTTGACATTTGTGTAGAAATTCAAGAAGTTTCAGGAATTCCAGAATAGATGACGACCTGAAAGTTTTTTTTTTTTTTTTCAACAATTTTGAATGCAAAATTGTTATTTTCTGTCAAGCAACTCAAAGCAAAAAAAAAAAATCTACCCTAAAGTAGAATCCACCCAATGGTAGTTCTGTGGCCCTGGGCATTTCAGGACAGATCTGTGACCAAGAAACAAGATGTGATGTCAGTTTTTGATACTGCTCCATTGACAATTAATGGAGGCTGACTTTCTGGGACATGGGTACATTTTCTGATTTGAAACTGTCAGTATGTAAAAGCTTGAAAAAACATTCCACAAAGTCATCAATCATTCACTGTCAGTGGATCCTCAACACTTCAACACTGTTAGATAACAGCTTTTGGCGATGCGCCTTTCTGGGTCCGTTTTGCTGTTTGGTGATGTGTTTTTCTAATCCTCAAGATAACTGGCCAATAATAGACGATGTGACGTTACATTGAGATATTTTTGAGTTTGAGAGCAGAAAATGTTTTAGCAATGTAAAACATCAACGGTAAACGTCAGGTTTTGGTGTCAGACCCTCAGAATCAAAGAGCAAGGGCTTCAGCAATCATACAGGGAGAAATCCATCGTAGAAGAGGAAGAGATACCAACAACCACCGACAGTAGCCAAGATAGACCAGAATGCAATGCAGCCGCAAGACATGCTGCGTTTTGAGTAAGGGGCGTGGCTAGCTAGCTTTATTTCTATGTCCATACGTCCATCTTTGATTGAAAGCAACAAGTTCACATTCTGTGAAATGTAGGAAATCACTAACTGAAGTAGAAGTAGACGAGGCAGGTTGACGTAAACTGGGTTCACAAAATAACTCCCTGTATGTATTGAATGTCACAAACTGATGATATCTGACAGTGTTAGAATATCTGAGGGTGGAATTTTCCTTTAAGAGACTGCCATTCATTTGAATTGGACTGTCAAAAATGCAATAACATTGTGTGAATTCTCTTTTACCGTGGATTTCCCCCCCCCCCCGAACACGCTTCAAAGAATAGACTTGCCCTATCACATTTTACCACTGTGTTTCCTGCACACATTACACTGCAACATGAACTTACACATCCATCCAGTTTGAGTCATCCCACCCAACTCGCCGCAAGATAAACAACAGGAATTATGGGAAATCTCCGTATCTGACCCAATCCTTCCCCGAAGAATATTAATTAATGTGCACATGTTTTTTTTTTGTATGTTTCTGTGTCTCTCTGTGTCTTTCGGTGAGTGTGTTCCTGATATTTATGTGTTTGTGTATGTGTTGGGCACCCAGGCACATTAGTTGATTGAATGGTGGTGCAGGCCAAGTGTCACTGTGTGTCTGATGAGGTGTGTCGTGCGTACTGCATTGATTTTTATTTTGCTTCAGAGGGCAAGCTAGCCGTCATAAGTCTTAAGCGAATTACTTTTAATGCTAAAATTGCTTAATACACTGAGTAAACCGACAGGTGAGGTGAGAGCGATTTCACAGTATGCCACGTAGACATCATCTGTTCAAAATGAGATTGGAGGAGATGGGTAAGAACCTGCGTGTATGATTCTGTATCTGCATCATTTACTTTACACCTGACATTTCAATAGTCCACTATGTGTTTTGTGTTTCTGTCTCCAGTACCTTAACATTCAATAGTTACAGCATCAAAAAAAAAAACATTCTCAGCCCAAGCTGTAATTGATCACACCAAGTAATCAAACGCGACAGCCTGCAGTGAGCGATGCGAGTGCGGTAAGTTAAAAAGGACGTCAGTAAAAATGTTGCTGTGTCTACAGTTAGCTGCTTGTGTTCCCTGCTTAATAGACATGTGTAATGGGCTACGCATGGATATTAAAAGATGGTTGTGACTTCTAATAGTTTGAGAGTAGTGAAACGAACGTCACTGGAGTCGTGTTACTGGCATCCTGTAACTGTCTGTACCGTAGGAGGTGGGAGTAGCTGTTCCTAGCACCAGTTAGCACGAACACGACTGAAAATGTATGAGTTCTCGTTCATTTTGGTTCTGATTGAGAAGAGAAAGGTCTGCCAATTCAGGTCAAACTTTGGGGTAATTTTTTTTTTCTTTTCACTTTTCTAGTGAAATGGAAACACCTACCACTCACAATGGACACACCCATCAAGTGCAATATATCCAACGCTAATTAGCTTTTGATCCTTTTCGCACCATTTCTCTACTGGATGCAGACCAAACTACCGCTACTCTTTCCTGTCTTTCCCCTCTCCAGCACTTCATTCCATTCATATTAGAGTACTTCATACTTCTTGTGTGTAAGCATTGAAGTGGTATTTAATGTCAAAACTATTCTCCGATGTTTGTTGATAAAAAAAAAAAAAAAAAGAACTGGGCTAAAATACTCCTTCACATATTTTCAAGTTACTTTAGATGCACTCGTTTAACATGTTCAGAGAAACAGAATCCCTGTAATTACGTCTAGACGTCACCCAGCAAATGTGCCAAGCGAGATAAATCAAGTGCAATTATTTCAAGAGGTGTTTCTACCCAGGCCTGATGGTAAGACTGCAGATTACAGCTTTCAAAGTGCTTCTACATTCAAAGCATCTTTTATAAGCTCTTGGACACATTAAACGCCATTATCTATAAAATCATCATAGTTGTCTATTGGCCCAATAACCCAATTGTTTTCTCTTCCTGCTGCTCTTACACAGACCACAGTGAACAAGACTGGGAGTGAAGGCTTGCAAACAGACCTTGATAAAAACTAATAACTGAAATGAAACTGATATTTGCACTGATGTTATTCTGCGCCAATGTAGGTAAGGAAAGATGGCAAAACCAAACTTTGACTCAATCACTTATCAAAAGTTCCAACCCAGTGTGTACGCCGATGCAGCATTTTTTTAACAGAGCTCATTGCCAAGTCATCAATGAGTTTGGGTTAGAAATTTTGGTTGGTGACTTTGACAGAGTGTTGGATTTCATCCCAGGGCATAGGATGCAACTTTAGCTTGCTTTTTTAAACTTGGCGCTGAGCTCTATGTGGCTTGAAGTTTTCTGCATGTTTTTATGTCCTAGTAGGCTGATGCTATGTGCTGTTAAGATGTCTTAGGAAACCATCATTTTAGAGCCCTTCCTAGAGTCTTTGATTTAAGGTAATTGCAGCTTCTCAAGCACGCACATTTACGTAGAAACTTATTAGATATTGAACAGGAATTGTACTCATTGGCGAGGAGTGACTCACTTGACCTTTCCTGACACCTGTCACCGACAAACACCCGTTGGTACCCGTCACAAGAGGATCAGGACCCCATGACCTCAAGGGTTTTAATTCCTTCCATCCCTTCTTTCTCTGTGCCCCCTCTCCTATGCTGCCATTTCTATTGGTGTACGCCATGCATCGACTTCGTAACTCATTTGCCTCTCTCTCTCTCTCTCTCTTTCTTTCTGTGTGGTTCCTCCAATCCCTTATCACTTTTGTCTTTCATTCTCTAATCCTGCCTTACTTCACCTCCGCCATGGCCTTTATATGTAATTATGTCATGATCTTTCTTTCCTGCCTGTGTTGATTTTGTCCACTTGGGAATGTCACCCACTCTTCCATCACATCCTGTCTCCTGCACTCTTGAACTTTCTTTGGGGTGCTTTCCCCCCTTGTCCTCCTCCCAACGTGCCTTCTTTGCTGTTGTTCTCCTCTATATGTCATGGTGTCTCTTGCCTCGGTTGGCCATCTCCTTTACAACTCATCCCTCCCATTGTCCATTGAATGGCCTTTCTCCTACGACCATCTCTCCCTGCTCCCACTCCTCTTTCCCCTTCCCTCTCTCTCTGTCTCGGTAGGAAGAGCAGCTTTCCTCCCTGGGTTCTGCAGACCCCGGTGTGAAAACTGAAGGTGGAGGGGGAGGTGGTGGAGGAGGAGGCAGAGGAGGAGGAGTAACCAACGATCAAGGCCTCAGAGTCTCTTCCTCGGGCATCTCCTCTGACAGCTCACCCCACAATGGAGTCCTCCCCCAAACTGTAGACCCTCCCTCTCTACCCACTCCACATCAACAACCTAGTCAGAATGGAGAGCTCCGTGGCAACCAAACATCCTCCCCCATGACAACCTCACAGGCAACGGGGACCACGGCAACAGCGGCAGCAGGCATAGCAGAAGAAGGGGGAGTAGGTCAAACACAACACTAAGCCAAATCAGAGAGAGATGACACAATTAAAAGGGAAAAGGCTGTCCCCGTCCTCTCCCATTTAACAAGACAATGTTTTGCAAAAATTTTCCCCGTTGATCTACTTTTGCCCAAGCAAGAGAGAGAAGAAAAGTGTGCGGGAGAGGAATAGTTATTGTACAGTGCATAACGCATTAACACACCACAAAGGGCTCTTCAATGGACACTCATGTTCTTGACGCTCAGCTCGAGCTCCGGTCAGTATCACTCTTGCAGGACAAGATAGTGATACCCAGTTACTTACTGTAAACTGTTTGAATCAGTCAAACAAAGCGTTTGACATACAAGTATCTAGTTGCCATACCAAGCCGATATGTGAACATCTGCTTTGTGTGCTCATTGCCTGTCTGTGGCTCCATGAAAAAGAAATACATGTAAGGAACAAGCACTATAGAATGTCTCGCACCCCAAAGACTTCTTAGTTCCATTAGCGTAGTCGTACTGTAAGCCAGCTCACGGTATCCCTTGATTCCCAGGATGCAGCTGTATTAGGTATACCTGTCCTGAATACGCCAGGTTGCAAAATCTGTAGGTAGAGATGTGGGAATGTAGTCTGGCTTCCTTAGTGCCTTTGAGTGTATTTCAACA
>OOFE01011000.1:18975-33125 GCA_900323365.1 Monocentris japonica
AGTGTATTTCAACAGGGTTTTTCAAATAGCTGACAGTGGTAACGGAGGGAGACCCTAGCTTTGCTTGTATGATAAATGATCAGAGGGCTGAAAACAACCCGAGATTTAAAGTTCAAAGTCGGGAATTTTTTTTTTTTTTTCAATCTAAGGGACTTGTTGTTTTTGGACTGAGCTCGTGCAATTTTTCTCTTCTCAATCTCAGAACCGATATGTGATAAACTGGTGCTAAACAGAAACAAATGGTGCCATTTTCAAATCAAATGTCCGTGTCTACCATAGCACTGCCTCTTTCATTATTCACTCACTGTCTTTCTCTCTCTCCAGCTGTTTTGTCTTTGCCAGGATGTATTTTTTTCAACATGTTTTGTATGTGTCTGTGTCTTTGTTCTCTGTGCGTCCCTCTGTGTCCTTATGTCGAATGGGGTAGGTTTGATAAAAACTCTCCTCCAATCTCTAATTTGATATAAACACAAGCAGCTCCCCCCAAAATGTCTGCAGCGTGGCCTCAAAATTGAGGATAGGTCATTGCAAGTAACCATATTTCAAATTTGTGGTGACCAATCCACAAAATGCTATTTTTCCACAACGTCATTCAGTGGCAGATTCATTTGCTATGACACAAATCTCAGTTTGGCGCGAGAGCTGTCATTTTTGAGATTGAATGAAGCTGCTTTGAATGAAATGGACAAAGGGAATCTATAGACAGGTACTAAGATCTTTTCCATTTAAAAAGTGTTGGGTGTCTATTGTGTTTAGGGTACAGAGGATGAGTGCTCACATTATTAGTGTTTTTTTAAATTCAGAATAGCATTTTTCAATCTGCAGTTCTAAGTTACAGATTTGTGACTTGCTTGTAAACTGCAGGTGTATTTCTAAGTAACTGCAAATGCCATTAACAGATTACCGTATAGCGTGGTTCGTGTCCCCTTATCTTTATGGATTTGGGCACTTACTGCATATTTCAAACCATTTCAGTGCAGTCGCATTGTAAGAACAGACACATTTTGTTACTGAAAATATTGCCCATGCAACTTGTTCACTCTGAACACGGTGTCTGTAAGGAGAGGGACATTTCAACCATTTCAGTTTACTGTAGCCAGTTAAAGCCAGTCCGTTTGTGCCATCAAGTGCCTGGGATACAGATTTTTTTGGCATCCTTTGGCCAGTTGACTAGCCAGTCATCAACCAAATCTATGAGACCTTAAGACACTGAGAATATATTGTGAGGCCCCTGATGATTAAACACTCTTCCTTGTGTACTTACCACAAATTTAAGTTTCATTTCAAAATGAGACCATTTGGAAAGACTGACACCTATTCCTAAAAAACAGCATTAAAACAAATGATGGTACTTTTTGAAGAATAAAATGTAACTTAAGTCCTTAGTTGACAAAATGGTAACATGTCTACAAAGTGAGTCCTCTATATTTTAAAAAACAAACTGTATGAAATCCATTTTTTTCCTCACCTGGATATATAGTGTTTTGGAAATGAACTCTTCATTTTTCTCGTGTGTCAATGCTGAAACGCCAGTCTCTGAAATGTTTGCAATGTGTTGCCACATCCCTTCATTTTGTGTATGAACTGTCTATTGTGAAGTTTGTCTGGGTGTGAATTTGTTTTTGTCTCTGTAGCCTCACGCTGGTGTCGCTCTGCAACAACTCAGCTTGGTATTTATGTAGAGGCGCAAGTGGAACCAAGAGGAGTTGAAGAGTTTCACATCAGCTTTGTAGTTTCAGACATTTTTATCTTTTGAGAAAACACAAATCACTTTCAAAATGGCCAATGCTAGTACTTCCTAAGTCAGTACTAGGCGATCAGCCATACGACAGAAAAGGTGAGATTCATAAATAGAGTGAATGTTTATCGTTGAACCACCAAATGTTAATAATGCTAGCAATCATACACAGGGAAAGATTGTCCGTCTTCTATTTGTCACGACAGCTCGTAGGGCTATTTTTTCCTTGTGAAAACACGTGTGTGCGTAAAGACCGTTGGATTTAAGCAGGCCAGATTCGAACATCAGTGTCTCGTAGACATGTGAGATGATCCGCGATTGAGAAATTAATATTGCCATGAAAATACCTCAGTGACATAAAATTGAGAGACTCAGGTAAACAAGCAATTGCCTCAGAGCTGAACACGAAACTGAGAAAAGAGATGAGGTCCAGCTTTGGAAAGACTGCCATCAGACACTTGGTCCGCCTAGGATGAGATCTCTTAGCTATGCTGCAATAGCACCTGATCAAGCACCTCCCCCGTTTCTTCTCTCTCTCTGTCTCCCTTTTTTCTCCCCCTAGCCACTCTCAAAGCTTCATGGAGGACAATCTGGAACCTAATTGGCTGATGCACCATGGGCAGTCCACAGGGTGGCATGGCCAAATGTCAAGAGCCCTCTCTCGTGATGCGATTGGCTGACAAAGGGAGAACTTGGGGCTTTGGTCCCATTCTCTTTGCTCAAAGGATGGTGCAGAGCCCCAGCGGACCATGTAAGGAAATGCTGGGTTTTTTTTACCATAATTTACTTGGGCCCTCTCTCTCTGATTGGATAACTTTTGGATTTTTATGTGTTTGACGCCTTGTGACTGGATATACAATTTTCTTTTGAAAGGTAGGCCCAACATCTTATGGTGTTTGCTGGCCTACCAAGCATGCGAAGTACGGCAACGCAGTCCGATCAATGAGTAGAATGGAAGAACACAAAAGCCAAGCAAGGCACATTGCTCACAACGAGAGAGAGGGATATATTGTACTGTGGGTAAGATGTATTTCAAAGGTGCTTGACTTCTCTTAATTTTTCAGTGAAAGCTCATTTAATTTCGAAGCCTTTCTTTATTTCGCTCTCTCTTATAGTCTTTTCACATTACTATTTGACTCCTCTTCATCTAGTCACTCTATTTATCTTTCGAAGATCCTCAATGCATTATTTAATCACTCCATTTTAGACACACTTGCTCTCTTCTACATTTTCAACGACTTCTCAATTCATAGTTTTAGCTCTTCCGTTTGAATCTCTTTCTGACTTTGATTTAAAGGAAACTAAATATGCACAGCCTATACAAGTGAAACTGCTTAAAAAAACAAAACAAAGTCTTGCTTCAGTGAAAACTTTGAAAACTGGACAGAATGTTATTTATATTTCTATGATACTGCTTATTCTTACCGTAGTACAAAATAACTCTTCATCAGAAATCTTCCGGAGCAAATATTTATTTCTTGATAAAGATAGATGCCTCTATCTAATGGAAGTTCATAAATGATCCATTTTATATGAACCAAGTTTTCTTATTAAGACAATCTTGTGGAACACTGAGGAGAATCGTTGCCCTAGGACTGTGACGGAAGGGACAAACTTGTGTTTTACCTGCTCCCCTTACAATTTGCACGTTGCTGTGACCTGTGCTCCCCTACTTCTTGCTTATAATCACTCTAAGGTAGAAAAAAAAAAGAGGACGGATGATGTTTTTTGCCCGACAATCGCCATGGAGCTCTCCATTTATGGACGATCTGACACTCTTTGGATAAGGACATTCTTACAAATATTATTTTGTATTCCAATTCAACAATCTGTCTAGAGTTTAACTGAGCAGAGGTGAATTGACGAATTCTTGGTTTCGGTGTTTGACACAATTCTGGAGTCAAATTACTGTAAAACTCCTTGTTTATTTCTATGAATGGACTCCGCTGACACCAACCTGAGTTGAAACCCCCTGCCATTTCCACTTCTAATCACTGAAAAGATGACAGAGAGAGAGATATGTTAGAGGTTATGCCGAAACGAGTGAATGTGTTTGTACATAAGTGTGTGTACTGGATAAATCTTTGTGTATATACTGGATAAATGTGTATATATGGTATGTCTATGTGTATATACAGTTTGTTTGTACATGCAGAGTGTACAGTTATTTTTCCCTCTAATGTTTCTCTCTCTCTCTATGAATAGGTCTTCTGGAGTTACCAATACTGAGGCATGGGAAGGTTTTTAAGTGTGTGTATGGACAGCTATCAGAGGCACTTTCTGTGCAGACGTAGAATATCAGCAAGGTCTGCCACTTAGCTGCGTTCTCGAAGCTCTCGTACAAGACGTAACTCACATAATCTTAAGCTTGCACTCATTTTCTGACCAACTAAAAAGCTTTTTTTAAGTAGATTTGGGTGACCAAGCAATGTTTGTACATATATAGACTAAGACAATATTTCCAGAAACCTCCATCTGCATTTCTTTGAAATTCTCAAATTGTTTTGAGTTCTTGCGTATCTGATTTTCACTTTAGGTTCCTATGGTATATGTTTGCAACGGTTGTCATTCAGAGTTATATATTTATTCAGACAACCCTTATATATTCCTTAAAATTGAGTTCCCCAAATTCTGCCTCTCATGGAGCCCTCTAACCGTTTGTCAGCTGAAGATCTGGTTAGATCGGTCGATGCTTCCATGAAAGTACTGTCATTATTTGCCATTGCTTGTTTTTGTGTAGGTCCTTATTAAATTAGTGTGCCTCCCCCTTATACTCTTCACTAACCTTAGATCCATCAACTCCGCTGGTCACTCATTTTCATCCCCCTTGACAAGCCATAGCCCCTCCTCCCCGGAAACTCCTCTATTGTTGTTTTGAAAAGGACAGACATTTGGGGATTTTGTGTATATTAATGGAAGACTGATGTTGAAGAGTGTATTGCAGTTGTATATGGATTTGTTATGAATGTGAATATTCTGATCATTGAATTATTATTGTAATAATGATAATGATTATTGCCTCTTTGATTTTGTTGATTAATTCCTTTGATGCGGTTGATGAAAATTCCATTGTTTGTTTTTTTTTTTTGAATAAACCGGAATTTATATTTTTCGGGTGGGTGAATCTTGGAGATAGAAATACATAAATAAATTAATAAATAAACAAATAATTAAATTCTTAAGTTGTGTGAAAAGGTGTGATATGTTTTTTAATGCACTGACTTTCACTTTTCAACATCCTTCATGTGCTACGGCTTTCTTCTTCTCTGGAAGTGGTGTTTGCTCAGTTAACACAGTGTGTCTGGTTGGTGCTAAATGGTTGATTTTGGTATCTGAAACACTGTATGAAGGTAGAAGGTTATTGCTTTGCTGTGGTAGTCGCCATTTTTGCAATATAAAGACACATTTTCTAGACTCACAAGCTCATATGCTTATACACAATGTTTTTTCTGGATTACAAATAAATTCAGGTGACTTGTAGTTCTATGATGGAGCTTGCTCATCTGCGTCCTCTCTTTTTTTTCTGAGGGATCCTGCTTCTCTTAGTGGGCATAGCAGATCATTTCCTCACACTCGCACCAACTGAGGAGCTGAGAGGGAGTATGGGAGGAACTGGGGACACTACATACAGCAGGCTCGTAATTATCCTCATCCTCCTGCACTGAGTCGCCTGCAGTTGGGAGAGAGCCGAACAAAATTAGCACAACGGGAGAAAAAGCAGAAGGTTCATGCTATGAACACATAAACAGAGCCCAGAGTGCCACCTCAGTCTGCCCTAGACCTCGTAGTGGTGGTTCTGCCAGGTCATACGGGGCCTAACATTAACACTGCATTTAGAGAGCCATTAAGTAATCTATTTATCTTCCACTATGGGTGACTAGTAAGAACTGCAACAACATCAATATAACTGATCTCCTCCTACACATGTCTCTGGCACAGCCCACCATGAAACGCATGAATGTGTACATCATGAATCCAAGGTAGCAGAGCTGCAGCGCAGGCACGTCACTTACACTCTAAGCCAAAGCTACGTGAGCGCTACATGTGCAATCGTTCATTTGAACGTTTCTTTAAAGTGAACAAGTCGAATCGGTACACCTAAGGAACTGAATCAAAATTTCAAATTGGTTCTGTGTCTGTGGTTGGGCTTCACTCCATACAGTTCCAAACAAGCCGGCATGCTTGTAAACACAAATAGCATTCAGGACTAAGACAATTCATATCCGCCTACCTGAGCAATGACTTTTACCACTACCCAAAAAATGGGTTTAATCAACCACAGTTGCAGAAAACTTACAAATTCTCAGACTTCCTTGTTTATTCATTCATTGTCATCATTATGTGACACGACACGGTACTGGGCTAGCGGTTCACTTCATGAACCAATTCTGTATAACGGTCAGTGAGCGTTTAACCCATGTCCAGGCTAAATGTGATGTTGGCTACGAAATTGTCATTTTTACAAAGGTGTATAAAATCAACTCGTCCTGAGTCAATTCATTACCGTTGGAAAGCCTTAAAGAATCGAGTTGGTTAAAAGAATCGGTCTTCCCACCGCTACAGCTGACTCTTCTCAAGCTGCAACTCCTAGTGCTTTGAAGAAGAAAGAAGACAAGACAGTTAGCTGAGTCACACTAACCTACATTTGAAAACAAAAATCGACCTCATCCGACTATTTGCTATTTACGAATTGACCTAGACCCACACCACAACAATCTTTTTCTAGCCTGGTTGTTATATATTTAGTCATTAGTTTAGTACAGCCAATTCTCTAATGGACCTCCATGTTGGCGCCAAATGCGGTTGCTAGGAGATTTGTGATGCAACTGCAAACCCTCTTTACATATGCACACACATGCACACATGGCCCAACCTGCTGACCATTGGTGGGGAAAACAAGACCTCAGGACATGAACCAGGGAATCAATCCTTGGTTTATGTGCTTTGGTGGTGGCAGGATCTCAACAATAGATTTGTGTGATAGAAAATGGTATTATGCGATCATTCTGTGATCTCTAAAATCTCCCAGATTGGGCCAAGTCGGACAACCCCAAACACACCCTACACATACAGAGTGGTAGTGGTGGGAGATGACATCAGACTATTCAGAAAGTAGATAATTTTAAGATTCCACAGGGAGAAACAAACCACTAGAGGGAGCAATAAACTGTGACACCCTACTCCCACCAAAAAAACAAAAAACAATTAAATTACATAGAATGCACCAGATTTACTGCTATTATCAGGAGCATTATACAGTTGCAGAATATTCTTTTTTTTTTTTTTTAAATGGTTTTAGTGTGTAGTTACTCTTCATGGAAAGTTTATGGAGAGTAGCTGATTCTCAACAGTTTTAAGACAGTTGCTTGGCCCTTCAGTATCTCGCCTATAGCCTACGTGCTTGATGTAATCATTAATTATGATTTATGTAATTGAATTTGTAGTCTCTATCGTTTATCGTAACTGGAAGTCCTTGTCACATACCCGAAAACATGCAGGGGATTTTACAATATACCTGGCAACCCCAGATGCAATCTCGTGAATCTGTACTGCACTCTCGCGGTATTCAGGCAGTCACTGCCTGATAGGAATAATGGCCGCCTTGGTAACAATGGCTGGAACGGTGAACAACACAAGGAGCATATCAGAGCGTTTTAGCTGACCGGGAACAGCATAAATAATTGGGCACCCCCTTCTACCCGGTTTTCCGAACGGATGGGTAGAGGGGGTCTTGCCAAACAACACAAGACAAGAAAGAGACTTAGGTTAGGAGGGTAGAGGAGGAAAGCTAACGCTAGCTTGATAGCTAACACTAGCTGGCTATCAACACGGTTGTCACTGCCGGGAAGCAAGCCCGAGCAACCGTGACAACTGAGGGTCGGGAGGTTTGGAGGGAACGCCGACTAAACGCTGGAACATACGGTCAAACAGCAATAGCTAGTTGCTAACATGAGTGGACCTGGGCAGGATAGCGAGCCGGAAGCGAAAGTCCTTCTCATCAAGCGGCTTTACAGGTAAGTTAGCAAGGCCATTTTGCCTGGCTAACCAAGGTGTTAATTTAACGTTATTGTGTTGGCTAGCGTTAGCAAATCAATGCTTGTCGCCGCTAGAGAAGGTCTCCTTAGCTATTCACTCGTCTGTCTAGTTAGTTTGGTTACTGAGTGACTCACGTTAGCAACGTGTGACAACAGCATAGTCAGGAGCGTGACGTTAGCCAAATTTGAATGATTGGGGCAATTAAACTGGCATGGGGTAACAGATGAGTGTAGTTAGTGTTAGCGTCCCAAATAATTACATTTATTAGCAATGCTTTTGTGTCAGAGAAATGAAACAGAAAGAATTCTGCTCAGCCAACGTCGGCGTGGCAACATCATGGTGTGTCATGACAGATTTGGCGCCTGATATCGCCTATTGAGTTGAAGATATTAACGTTATAGTATTAAACTTGCCCGTTTTCTAATGCTTTCTGTTGCTTAACGTTACCTAGGGCAGTGGTGGAGTCTGTGCACAAGTTGGATGTCATCATTGGCAGCAAAGCATCCTACAGAGAGGTCTTCAAGCCAGAGAACATCAGCCTTCGCAACAAGTACGTTCAGCTGTCCAGGCTACATGACATCTCAATACCATCAGTGCAATTGTTGTGCACATTGTTATGGATTTACTTTTGATGTTATTGAAATCTATTAATGCCTCTAATTGCTCACCCCAGTGCCCTGCACAACTGGTATGACTGTCTCCTTATTCTGCCTTATGATGAATTGGGTTCCTCTTTTCGTTATACACAGCAGCATCCTCTTGCTGAGAATAAAGAATATCAGATTGCAGAAGTACACAGCAGTGCTCTGTAAGCTTAAGACACCTAGTCATTTACTCTACCTCACCTGCAAATGGAATAATTGGGCACCTCAGTACAAGGTGAGGCTGATGCTGTTCTTGACTATTACTTTAACCATTCTCTGGCATTGATGCATGGAAGAGAAAGCGTGGTGAAACATCTCTTGAAAGGAGAGACAGTGAGGGGTGAGAAATATGTGACTACACAAACTGCATATGTCAACATAAGCTTGTCAGCAGTGGCACAGAAGAAGCAGCATGTGTTGGAACGGTAAATGGAGTGGGGATTGTCACCGGAAAATTCTGGATTGTTACACGCAGGCCATTCGAGTGACAGAAGGGAACAGCTACCTAGCTAGCGATGCTACCGGTATCTTTTTTACCTGTTAGTATAACAAAGTTATAGATTTTTTTTTGTGTTTTAGAGTCTATTGACTGCAGAAAACCAAATATTTTGAAGCTGAAATATACATATAATATATTGCAAAAAAAGATCTATTGTTTTGATTCACTGAACTAATTATACGTGATTTGGATGAGAATCTTTGAGGGGTGGATATGTTTGTACCCTGCAGTGTTGTTGTTGTTTTTCCTGCATAGCCCCACCTCTTCATATGTAACTAGGGTTGACCAACAGGATGTCATTTACCTCGTGTATTTGTCAAACTGGTGACTGAACCCTCTTCATAACTAACATGTGTCTGTTTGTGTGTGTGTCTGCCTTTGTGTTTATCTGGGTTCTCAGGTTGAGGGAGCTATGTGTGAAGCTGATGTTTCTCCACCCGGTTGACTATGGCCGCAAGGCTGAGGAGCTGCTCTGGAGGAAAGTCTACTATGAGGTCATCCAGGTCATCAAGACGAACAAGAAGGTAACTGGCCCCGTAGCTGTGGAAAGCATGCCACTGCGCACCTGTCCTGCAACCATTTATTGGAGCTTGCTTGACTGCCTGGCTGCCATGTAAGGCTCAGATGTGCCATAACATTGGCCATTTTTACGGACACTTGCATCTAAAGCGCTTTACACAGCACCATTTCTAGCATGGGTGGCCCAGTGAGAATGTAACCCCTTCTCTGGTAATATTGGTGCAATAATCTGCACATGGAGCTAGACAGGAAACGTTCTTGCCCCTATCAAACAAAGCTGGATAGTGTTGGGACTGAATGTTCTTGCTTTCTTATTAAAACTTCCACAAGTTTAGCCTGACATGGTGTAATTGTCGTTCAGATGACTCACAATCAAATTTGCGAACTTGAGCGAACTTATTTAAACCCCTGAAAATGTTCTATTTCAAAGATAACATTTAAGTTTTAGACACTATTACACACAATTGATCCTTTCCTGAAATAAAAAGGGAGTCCGGGAATAGTCTTCCATCTAGCCATCAGCTTCACGTCTGTAATAAAGTGGTTCATTTAGTGTTGGTAAGATCACCTCCTATTTGTTGATGTTGTCCTCCTGCATCGCGGCTCACGGCGTACTGACTGGACACCAGAGGACACCGTTAGAAGTCAGATTCACCTGCAATTCATATTATTTACCAATTCTTCATTGGTCATACCACTCGCTCGGAGGGAATGGAACTGCCGCAAGAAAAGATCAAAATCCTCCCCACTCAGCCAACACCTTACAATTAATTGAGAGATGTCTAACTCCCTAGCCTGTCTATGAGCTTCCATTATCCCTCCACCCCTGGCCTCTCTCGGTGATGTGATTTCAGATATTTTTTCAAAACATCAGTTTTTTTTGACTATTCGTTCTAAGTTCCTTCTTTCCTGTTTTTTTTTTTTTCTCCCCTGCAATTATTTCCTAAAAACTGATTGTGCTTTTACCATCGGTATGCCTACACTGTGGAACGCCCTGCCTGAGGAAATGAGGAAATCACTCCTTTAATTACCCCTTTTTTTACACTTCCGTTTATGTAATGTTTATGAGTTTCCCAACTTTTTAATCTTTTGTTGTTTAAGTTTTTAATTTTTATCCACTTTCCTTTTGCTTAGAATGTGTTTCCCAATTGCATGTCCCTTTTATTTACTTTTCCATGTTTTTGTCTCTCTTTAACAGACATTGTAAACTCTGCTTCTTTGATAAGTGTTGTATAAATAAGCTTGATTGTTGTTATTTTGATCTTATCCCTCGTGTCCTTTCTCCTCCCTTTCTTCCACTGTAGCACATCCACAGTCGTAGTGCCCTGGAGTGCGCCTACCGAACGCACCTGATCGCCGGCGTGGGTTTCTACCAGCACCTGCTGCTCTACATCCAGTCACACTACCAGCTGGAGCTGCAGGACTGCATTGATTGGACCCATGTCACCGACCCGCTGATCGGTCAGCCAACAAAAACACACGATCACACAGAGGCCCAGATACAGACATGGTCCCATGCATACACTCACAGCCTCAAATCTCTAACTAAATTCTTAATTTCATAACACCTAATCTCCCCATTCTCAGGGCAAAAAAACCTGTTGCAGCTTCTCAAAGGTGCATAGAATCAGAAAGAATCAAAATAATGAAAACATTCAGCTGCTCTTGAAGAATTGATATTTAAAAAAAACTATTAATAAAACTTTGGCTGCAATAGCCTTCATCACAGTTCCAGGATTGCATGCCTAGTAACTGAAAAATATATTCACTGACTTCCAAAATGGCCACCTCTAGGGCCATAGACCAATCTGACACCAGTATTAAAGAAAACTGTAGTTTAAAAACTCGAGCACAGTTCTATAAACAAGTCGGTGTTGTCCACCATAACTCAGTTGTCATGAAGTGCAGCTTTCATAGAGATATCAAATAGACTATCCAGAGTGACATTTTTTAAAATATTTTTTGAGGTGAGAATGATTCATAACATTCACACACATGACAAGGTGTCTGCTAGTCCGTCGTCAATTATCTAAGACAGGAAAATGTTAAATGTCGCCTTTAAATCTTAAATACAGTTTGTAGAGGTCTTAAAAATATAAGTAATTGATGGAATTTAAATATAGTTTGTGTCCTGTTTTTATGCACACTGTTTAGTGAGAGTCAACCTAAATTCACAGACCTAAATACAGCAAACATTCTAGTTTTTCACCATTTGGATTCATTTTAATTTAATAGTTAAACCTGCAAAAACCCTCTAAAAGCATCCTTTGACCTCATTTACACCTGGTATGAAATGCGATCCAGACAATGACCAATCCCATCACGCCCTTGCATTTACACCTGGGCATTTGTGTGTTCTCATTGTCTGCATTCTGTCAGCAGTGTGATCAGATCTCAAAGTTATTGCACACTATGGACAGTAGGTGGGTCGATGGGGAGGTGGCAACTCCTCCTGTCGTCAGCAAAAACAAACACAAGCAACTATGCAGGTATGGGGTTGCCAGAGGTGATGTTACTGTACAGCCTGTACTTACTTTTCCTTTGCTGGGAAAGGGCTCATCTTCCATGCCTCTCTAGTAGGAGGTGTGGCGATGATGCTTCTACCCTGGTGGACGGATACCTTCTCAGTAATGTGAACACACTGTACAGGTTGAATTTACACCTGGCAGAGATCCGATCAGAAGTCAGACCACCTCCATAAATGGTCTGGCAGGTTTTCCCGTTTTTCCTGCATGAAGTGAAAACTCATCTCTTCACAAAAATAGATAAAAGAAATGCATATCTTCTCAGCTACCTAAAAGAAACCCCAGAGAAAAGGTTCTGCCTAGCTTTTATTTCTATACTTACTTCTATACTTTTCCATTTTATATATATATAAACACTCTGGGGGCAGAGGAATATTTGTTACATGTAACGTCTGGCTGCTGTTGCTTTGACCCTTGGACTCCTTGCTGTTGGTGCACTGTTGTTTGCTTGCAGTGTTGGCGATCTAGGAATTTAAGGTGGGTCTAAAGTCGTTGTGAAGTGTGACAGCTGAATACCCAAAATGTAAAAGTGCAATGTTTACCGGCAGGTCGAAAGAAACCGGTGTCCGCCTCCCCCAAGGAGATGGAGTGGGCACAGATGGCCTGTCATCGCTGTCTGGTCTACCTTGGAGATCTAGGTAATATCAGGGTAATGGAAGATGCAATTAATCCATCTCTCTACCCAGCCTGTAGAGGTGTGAGACTTCCTGATATGCATGTGTCGATTAGCGTGGGAAATTCTGGCGTAGCAATAGGGTATAATGGAGCGGGTGGGCGGTTAGGGTGGTATTCAGTTGGTTTGGTGGTTAGACGTGTTGGTGTTTTGATTGAGCTTTCATTACTTCAAAAAATATGGTAGAAGCAAATTAGAACTAACCTGCAGCTTTTTAAGTTTTGCCTTTACATTCCAGAAATTTGATGCTCGTCAATGTAAAGCACACATATTTGCTTTGCTTTGGTCCCGAGTACAAAATTTGCACAAGAACATTTCATAAATGAGGCTCAATATCTCCATACTCATCTTAGCCACCTCTCCTCTTATAATCCTATAATCCTAAGGCCACGTTGGTTTCATAAGGAAAATAAATGTTTCCTCTGCAGCCCGTTACCAGAATGAGCTGGCTGGAGTGGAGGCCGAGCAGCTGGCGGAGAGGTTCTACCACCAGGCCCTGTCCGTCACGCCGCACGTAGGTGAGTGACTGCAATGTAAAACTCCTTACCAGGACACAACCTTGTCCCTACAGTCATGGAAGACCCGGTAAATTTATGGATTGTGCTTTCTTGAAACAGAAACCCCCCCCAATACACACACACAAAAAAAAGGGAATGCTGTAGAAATTTGTTCTGAATCTCTGAATATCTATTGTTCAACAGACAATAGAAACATTTGGACAGATAAAGGAAACATCTGAAAGACTGTGACAAATGTTGATCATGAACAACAGTATTATGGTATTTAGTGAGGGAATATGTGTAGCAAACCTACACTCACCGGCCACTTTATTAGGTACACCTTGCTAGTACCGGGTTGGACCCCCTTTTGCCTTCAGAACTGCCTTAATTCTTCGTGGCATACTTTCAACAAGGTGTTGGAAACATTCCTCAGAGATTTTGGTCCATATTGACATGATAGCATCACGCAGTTGCTGCAGATTTGTCGGCTGCACATCCACGATGCGAATCTCCCGTTCCACCACATCTGTGGAGGCCATTGGAGTTCAGTGAACTCATTGTCATGTTCAAGAAACCAGTTTGAGATGATTTGAGCTTTGTGACATGGTGCATTGTCCTGCTGGAAGTAGCCATCAGAAGATGGGTACACTGTGGTCATAAAGGGATGGACATGGTCAGCAACAATACTCAGGTAGGCTGTGGCATTTAAACCATGCTCAATTGGTACTAAGGGGCCCAAAGTGTGCCAAGAAAATATCCCCCACACCATTACACCACCACCACCAGCCTGAACCGTTGATACAAGGCAGGATGGATCCATGCTTTCATGTTGTTTACGCCAAATTCTGCCCCTACCATCTGAATGTCGCAGCTGAAATTGAGACTCATCAGACCAGGCGACGTTTTTCCAATCTTCTATTGTCCAATTTTGGTGAGCCTGTGCGAATTGTAGCCTCAGTTTCCTGTTCTTAGCTGACAGGAGTGGCACCCGGTGTGGTCTTCTGCTGCTGCGTTCA
>OOFE01011001.1:0-22860 GCA_900323365.1 Monocentris japonica
GACAGCTTAGTTGCAGTAGTAGATAAACTGATGTACTGTTACTCGCCCACACACACTCAGTTATGTTGTGTTCTCCCTCTCTACTTGGCTTTCTGCCTCCACCTACTCTGTGTGTGTGTGTGTGTCTGTCTATCTGTCTGTCTGTCTGTCAGGTATGAGCGGTTGGAGGACCAGTTGAATGACCTGACGGAGCTCCACCAGCACGAGACCAGTAATCTGAAACAGGAACTGGCCAGCATTGAGGAAAAGGTGGCCTACCAGGCCTATGAGAGGGCCAGGGATATACAGGTATGTGAGTATTGTGTATATACACACTCCCACATACACACACACACTTAACCTGTAAGAGCCAGTTATGAAAGCTCACAATGCACCACACACTCAAATTAAGTCTTTTTTTGAACATATTTGAACATTTCCAGCATTGGAATTTGTCAGTTTTGATTTCAGACTTCATGGACACACAACTCCCATTTATTTGTAAGAGGGTGCATTAAATTTAAGTTATATGAAGTTATATGAAGCTCCCATTCTTTTCTAATGGGAGCTTCATATCAATTAATATCTAATAATTTATTTTGTATTTCCCCGATCTTGGTACCCTGACCCTGGTGTGTGCGTGCGTGTGTGTACGTGCGTGTGTGTGTGTAGGAGGCCCTGGAGTCATGCCAGACTCGTGTGTCCAAGCTGGAGCTCCAGCAGCAACAGCAGCAGACGGTTCAGCTGGAGAACACTGACGCCAAGGTGCTGCTGGGGAAATGCATCAACATCATGCTGGCTATCGTCACAGTGCTCCTCGTGTGTGTTTCCACGGCGGCCAAGTTCACTGCCCCGCTACTGCGTAGCCGCCTCCACCTGGCGCTCACCTGCATGGGCGTGTCGCTGCTAGCGTTGCTGTGGAAGAACTGGGAACATTTACAGTGTACATTAGAGCGATTGCTCCTCCCGCATTGAGCCAGACTCACCAGCATGAACACTAGCTAGTCCTTTGGCCAACCGTGGGTCAAGAATTCAAAGTATGTTGCTATGGAGACATAGACAATGGGGAGTTTACATGTAGCCTTACACCAGCCCTTGTTCCCCACTTCCTATGGTCAGTGTCACCCTAGGGGCTCCACAATGTCCTGATTTGTGGTTCTGTGTTTTGCATGATTGAGTGGGTCGACGCAGAACCACATATGGGCGATTGTGGGTAGCCTTTTTGAAATGCACCTCCAGAAAAGTTCAACGGACAGTGCACAGACATGACCAGTTTCCTATCAAATGGACTGAAACCGATCAGTCAGTAATACATGCATTCATCACAACTGAAAGTAGACGTGAGAAAGCTCTTCATCATACTACGACGTGCTGTCTACAATGCTAATGGTGCGGGCTGTGCAAAAGTATGAACATGGCATAATGCTGCCACACCAGTGTATCACTACAGTTCAAATGATGGATAAGTCAGCTGGAACTGACCAGTCAGATGAGCGCCACACAGATACCAGACATTTTGGATTGGTCTCACTCTCATTTTCCGTCTAAATTAAGTATGGTCTCTTATAGTGGCACGGAAATACACACACACACACACACAGGCAGAATCCGCACACACTCCAACAAACGCTCACTGGCAGTATTTTGCCTGTCGATCAGTCTTGAAGCCACACACACCGACAGTATGCCTCGTATTATACCAGCCAGCTGTGACACACACACACAAACACACATTTGTACTGTGTCTCATCACTGCACTGTTCCGTATTTATCAGACATTTTTGTTGTTGATGTCACCTTTTAAAGGGACAAATTAGAAGTGTAAGCCTAGTATATACACAATTTGAAACTGTATGCGCGTGTGTGTGTATTTCTTAAGGGAAATGTTATGACCTGCCTCCTGTTGTGTTAATTGATGCTTTGGCGTTTTTGTCATGTAAGATATGTTTTAATGTTGTTTCAGTAACAGTGCTCTACTCTGTCCCAAAGACTGCTCCGTTAGCATCTAGCTTGCTAATCGTGCTGTGACGGAGGCCACCCTGATTCTTTCTCTCAATGCAGAGAGCAATAGCAACTTCTGACATGAGAAGAGAAGCGAAGCCCATCCATGACTCCTCCTCACTGATTAGGGACGAAGCTCTGGATACGAGCGCTGAATTTTACACAACACGTTTCACTTAAAGAGACTGATTTTATTGAATTGCCTTTTTAATGACGTGAGCAGAACAAATTCACTTTTGTGTGAAGCCTTTCGATGTTATGTTGCATCCTTGTCATATGGGAATAACGGTGGGAGAGACGTGACGCTTCAAAGCACCAACTTGGAAGTGTTCACATATTGAAACTCGTTTGAAGCCGTCTAGACACTAACTGACGTTTTCTGTAGACTTAGGTTGATGATGATAATTATTCTCAGCCTTTTCACATAACACACATGCACTTAGTGCCACATTTGAGTTGGTATCTTACAACAAACTATACTTTGCAATGTCAACCACAAACAATAAATCCAGCAAGTAGTTGCGCATAGCTCATTTAATTTTGAAATTATGACGTGATGAAAATCATTCCATTTTGGTTGCTTGACTTGAAATTAATATATCATTTCTGACATAAAACTACAGATATTTTTCTTGTTGGTAACTTACATCTCAACCCCTGAGTTGGACAGTATTTTCATGTCAGAAGCTCATATCTGCCATCATTCCCATATGAAACAAATGCAGCATCTGATTGGACGGAGGGAACAGAACGACGTAGCTTCATGCTCACTAGCCCTGTATCACTGTGACGATGAGAAAGAGGAGGGGGGGCGGTATACGATGCCTTTTCAATGCAGCCTATTTGTTTTTAACTGTACTTTGTATTTTAGGTTTCTGTCTCTTGAAAAAGCCAAATACAAAGACATCTTTTTGGTGTTTTGTAGATTTTTTTTTTTGGCTTTTTGGGCACCTCAGCCTTTCACTGTAATGATAATGGGTTCTTTTGCCATTAGTCTTTGATATCTTGGCGTCCCAAATTGGCCCAAACAATATTTCTGTCTCCTGTTCGGGAGGAGAGATGCAAAGCTGTAATTGTAATTCCATAGTGTGTGTTTGGAATATTTCTGTGTCCTCTTGGAATACCTACATGTGCATTGGTTCATCTGGTTATGGTTTTTTTCCATAATGCTATTTTTTTTTTTTTTTTTTCAAATGAGAAAATAAATCCTCTTTTTCTAAAAGTGTTCCCTCATTCTGCGTTTCCTACAGATTCTTTTCATCTTCAACTAGTGATAGGTTATTAGATTGGTTCTATCCATATCCCATCTCCTCTATTATACATGATCCTTCAGACAGATTCTGACGTAAGGAGAACAGATCAGTGATGAAGATCAAACTGCTTCTCAAACATCATAAGGAATTCATACATGAAATGAAACTGACTAAAATCCACCAAATATTCAATATGATCCAAAGTAGACTGTGCATTGGAATAAGAACAAGTATGCAAGGATTTATGTATCTATTCCCAAACTGCTTAACTAGAGCAAATGTTCTTGCTGCTGGCATTTGATTTTCTAGGCGGGTTCTGAATGTGAGTGTGAGGATGCCAAAGGTGAACCCACTACTCCCTAAGACCATGTGACCGGGACAGCTGAATGCCAAGGTGACCTGTTGTATCTGATCTGCCACTTGAAAAGCATCCAGCTCAAATGGCAAGTTAGGAATATTTTAACTCTGGGAGTGAGATTATCAAAATGCATGGCTGTTTTCAGTATTTTGTCATGCTCATTTCACCTGCCAGCTAAGGCTGTTGTTAGAAAACAACACCGAGTTCCATTTGATATCTCCAGCTCATGATGCATAGAAAATATGTGATTACTGTTGTGATGTATAATATCTCCAGTCTGGAGGTTGGCAGTGTATGTAGATGGCAATGGCTAAGATTAATGGGATGTCTTTTTCTGAATGGATAGCCGTGTAGATTTAATTAAAAGATGTTTCCTCCTCCATATGAACATTTCAGACCAGGTATCATGGTGATGATGATGATGATCAAACAGCTACACTTGCTGTTCAGCATGAATCAGGAGGTAAGTGCAAAGCGGCAATTCTGTGCATTTAAAATCTTTTGCCACAAAAATAGAAGCACCAAACTATCTTGCCTAGAATAAAAATTGGTCCAGAGTGTTCCCTGGTGTGAATTGTTATAGATACGACTTCAAATTTTCTTGACCTTTGCTCTCCATTATAATGCTAAAAAAAAAAAAAACTACAAAATGACATTTGAACATACTTTAGGTATAACTAGTGTCACGCCTTGTCAATCCCAACTGATTCCCATGTGGTCGGACAGCTAAAGGTCCACGTTCCAACTGTTTTGTGGATCTTTTAACCAGCTTTCCCGCACCCGGCTTCATTATTTAGATGGTGTTTTGTCTCTTCCACTTTTCTGCATGCTGCCCTGTTACTACCAGCATTCATTCCCCTCAACAAGGCTGGCTGACCCTGGCACCAGGATAGGTAATGTGTGGGAATGATGAGGAGACAACACCTGCATAGAGTACAGCATGTACTGTATGTATGCATGTATGACACATGGAACACGACTAAGAGGATACTGCCACCTAGCTGTCAGTTATGAGCAGTGACTCCAAATCCTAAGTATTTCACAAAATTATTAATATTTATCCATCGAATTATTTCTGAACTTTTTAAAAAGCTATACAGCCGCTGTATTCTTGAGACTGTGATTCATCTATTCTGCCACTGTATAAATACCAACAACTTCTGGAAAGATGTCTGTAATTGTATTTTTTAATATGATCTGAAAATATGAAAATGTTATTTTCTGTTTCACAAACTACAGTAAGGGCCTAGAAAGTCAATATTCCTGATTAATCTTATTATCCTCTTCATCTTCATCACACTGAAACATTCAGGCACCAACCTTCTCAGGCTGCCCAACTTGTAAAAATGTGTTCAAGTAGAACTTAACCAAAATAAATGTATTTTGCAATAGAGGTAACACGCTGAAAAGAACAAAGATTGGCTGGAACGTTTTAACATTTTATACACTCTCATATTACCCTTATCATAATCTACAATGGTTCATTTCCATCGTAAATGTAAATTTTCTGTCATTGCTACCTGATGTGTACAGTACATGTGTTATATGTGTGGCGCGCATAACCTCCGCATCAACAGATGGCGACTGTGAGCGGGCAGCGGGGCTGAGCGTGGTTTTGGCGCAAAACCGGAACTCGTCTTAACTGTCACCCTCTGAAAAGTTTAATACGAATCTAATCGAACCTAACCGTAACCTCGTGTAGAACATATACCTAACGTTTCTCCCAACGCTTAAATTTGCGCGACAAGTTTGTGCTTATCGATTTTCCAAGATATAACTTAGCTAACTAGTGACTTTGGACTTTGACCAAACGATAAGAAGTCACACGGGAGTGTTGGCTAACGTTAGCTAGCCAGTTAGCTAATGTTTTTGTAGTTATCTGTATTGGTGACTGGTTTCATAGGGATTCACTTCCACTCTGAATGGATGAGCACAAGGAGAATATTCACGACAAGAATGTCAGTGTGAAGATGTCTAATACAGGGGGAGATGAAAAGGTTGGTATGGGTAGCAAGCTAGCTAACGCAAACTATTCACACCTAGCCCGGACACGTTCTCTTATGCGGCGAGACCGTTGCGTCAAAGTTCATTAAAAAAATCCGCCAATTTAATGCTGCCTTGCTTATCGGTAAAGATACATACTTGGTACGCCATGACTTAAGTTTAGAAACCGTTACGAGCCACTCTTCAGTTCGGCATGCATCCACTACATCAAGCAGCACATATATCAATACAAAATTGTAACTTTTAAAATTGATACGCCTGTTATTCCTACAATCTTCCACCAAATTAGACTGTGGTTAGCAGTAGCGAGTAGTGTGAACTGTAACTTATACACAAACGATTCAGGAAAGGTCTTGACTCTTATTTTATGTGGTATGTATCTTTGCTGATAAACAAAATTGCCAGCTTTATGAGGGGTTTGGCGTCTCGTTCTCTCAAAACAAGAAGTTAGAATCAGGACTACGGCTAGCATGTGTACACACTGGCTCAGATTGTCTATCACACATAGTTTAATTCTATGTATTTAAACAGTTTGTATTTGAAGAATGGTTAAAATAATTTCTAACCCCTGTCACTCATGTTAACTGAAATTGTTTCTCTTCTGCATTAGCATCAGGCCAAGGCTTGCAGTAGGATATGCCCTGCAGGAGACTCTGACCCTGAAGTGTCCTCATTCCAGTCCAGGGGTGAATTCAGTGATCCAGTTTACAAAGAGATTGCTCTGGCTAATGGGCACATCAACCGCATGACCAAGGATGAGCTTCGGGTCAAATTATCAGAATTAAAGCTTGACACAAGGTAACGGTAACAATAATAACAGCAATGCAGAAAACACACTTCCACACATAATATGAAAAGATCTAATTCAATGGTTAGCACCTTTTTGAGGACAACACACTTTATAACTGCAAAGGTCCAGGGCCGACAAATTTCCAGTTCAGTCAAAGACCACTTTTTTGACATCTTACACTTGACTCATTGAAGTTGGAAGGTATAGGACAGAGCGGATTTGCAGATAGATCTACATCTCTGTTCATTCTTCAGAAATTTGTAATAATTTCTTTCTACATTTGGGAAGGCACAGACTGTTTTTGCCTGTTTGGATCTGGTCTTGACTCAAACTTGACTGGACCTGGTCTTGAAATTGACTCAACTAAGGTGGTCTTGAAAGGCCTGAAAAAAAGGCATTGAACTACTGGACGAGGCTCACTAAAATGAATTTTACTGAGTGCATGAGCAAAAGATCAAGACTGATCCAAGCTGACTTGAAAGCAGTTAGCTTCACCACAATAATTCACCACAATAATTGAAAACTACTGATCGTCTCAACCGTGGAAGACCTCAAAATTGTTTGTGTCTTGCAATTATGTCCTTGTGTGTGCTTAATTATGTTTGTATCCGACTATGTCTTTGTGTGTAAAGAGGTGTGAAGGATGTGATGAAGAAGAGGTTGAAGAGCCACTACAAGAAGCAGAAGCTGATGCAGTCTGTCGCTGCGGGAGGGGCCACTGATACCTACTATGATTACATCTGTGTGGTGGACTTCGAAGCAACATGTGAAGAGGATAATCCCCCAGACTTCCTTCATGAAATCATCGAATTCCCAATGGTTCTCATCAACACGCACACTTTAGAGATTGTGAGTGGGAGAACATTGTTGTGATCTAGACCAAGCCGTATGCATTCTTCAACTAATCATTAGGAAGCAGATACCAGTTATCAGCTGATGATAAATGAGACAAGTTTCACATAGTCAAGGCTATGACTCTTATCTTCTGCAATGTGAGTTTTGTAATCATGAATTATATTTTTCTCTTTTACTGTGCAGGTTGACACCTTCCAGGAATATGTAAAACCAGAAGTGAACACGCACCTCTCAGATTTCTGTGTGAATTTGACAGGAATTACACAGGTTGGTTGGGCCCAGTTTGTACGAATATCTGTTCTTTGATGTCAATTTCATTAAGAACATTTTGCAAAAATGTTGATCATTGTTTTGTTGAACAGAAAATGGTCGATGAAGCAGACACATTCCAAACAGTCCTTCAGCGAGTTGTGCTTTGGCTTCAGGAAAGGGAGCTTGGAACAAAGTACAAATATGCCATGCTGACCGACGGGTATGATTTCCACGTTAATAATGCTGCAGAATTTCCATACACTTGGTGTTATTAGAGGTACAACTTAGAAATTAGTATGATTATTATGATGATTAGTATGACTCACTGCTCATTGTCCTGTTGGGAACGGTGGACCGCAAACATTGTTCATTGAACTTCAAACTGCCTAGTATACTACTCTCTTTTGTTTCTTTGCTAGCTCCTGGGATATGAGCAAGTTCCTCAACATCCAATGTCGTATAAGCCGGATCAGATATCCTCAGTTTGCGAAGAAGTGGATAAATATAAGGAAGTCATATGGGAACTTCTACAAGGTTTGACTTTTAAATTGCATGAAGTTGGGACAGTAAATGTCATTTACTATTTTTGTGGTAAATGTTGGCAAATGTTGACTGACCACAGGAATTATTTATCAAATGTATTAGACACTAGGATTTGACTGATATAGGTTTTTGAAGGCCAATATTTTTTAATGGAAACAGCCAATAGCTGATGTTCTTCTTAATATCTTGATTTAAAATTTTAGATTTGACCATTTTCATATAAAACAAATAAATAAATAAATTACAAGTATTCAGTATTTCCCCCAGAATTGTATTCTTGGCAGGGTGGCAAAGCCTCTGAACAGCACTGAGACCAATTTGACACTAAAACTCCAGTGACACACACACCACACTACTACTACTAATAATACATCTTCATGCATACTTGTGTGGAATCCAATCCAAACATTGCGTTAGAATTAATTCAAGTTACGGGTTTCCCATAGAAGACCAGTGTGGTATTGGTCAATTCTACTATAAATATGTAATCAAACAAACTGCAACATATCAGAGGCGGATATCTGATTTTTAATAAAAGGGAAATATTGGCCTGACATTTCAGCAAACCAATATATCGGTCTAACCCTGTTAGAAACAATAGGAAAACACTAAACGGTGCTGTTTCTCTTACAGGTCCCCCGCACACAGACTAAACTGAGCACCATGTTGGAGAAGATGGGCCTCAAGTATGAGGGCCGCCCCCACTCTGGCTTGGACGACTCACGCAACATTGCCCGGATAGCACTGCGCATGCTTCAGGACGGGTGCCAACTGCGTGTCAATGAACGCATGCATGCTGGCCAGCTGCTCCCGGTGCCCAGCTCAGCCCCCGTGGAGGGAGCGCCCCCACCACTCAACCCCCGCAGCAGGGACTAGACCCAGACAACTCCCTGACACTGAGTCTTGTGCATATAAGCCTTGAAACAGGCACCCCATGTCTGTTTTTACCCCCTTGACTTGAACAAATTCCAAAGCACTTTTTACAGTCTTTTCGTGAAAGTCGATTTCTGTTTCAGAGCCTGAACCCTATGGTCAGAGTACGTGGGGTACTAGTTAGGGTTAGACTGATACACTTGGCTGGTATTTGCCTTTTAAAGATTAAAAATTGTCCAGTTTTGTTGACCTGAGATATGGATGTTCCTGCCTGACCACAGCTAGTCAGTATGTTTTTATTATTTCTTTTATTTCAGACGTCTAACCAGAGAAATCATTCCAGTGTGGTGTGGCAGGATTTTACCAAACAGCTTCAGGGCTGGCAGTCTGTTAAACCTGCAGTGAAACCTGCCTCACCTTGTCTTAAGGAGCTGCTAAAAGAATATCATTAAAATGAATTTCAAGTTTTAGTGTCCCATGGTCTAAATGCTGTTTCAGAGGCTTTTCCACCCTGACGAGAATACAATTCTGGAAGAAACACTGAATCCATGTAGGTTTTAGGACATAAAAACAGTCCAATTTAAAGGTATTGATTAGCGGCTATAGGCAGCTTAGTATCAGCCTTCAAAAACCCAAATCAGTCTAACCCTAGTACTACTAGTATGACCACAACATGAATTTTGCTGCTGCTATTCCTGTGCTAATGTTCAAAGTGCTGCAGAACCATAACGTCACACTGTTTGCCTGTTGATTTTGTCCCGAGTTTGATGCTTAAGGTTGATAAACAGTCCTGTTGACTGTATTTTCTCACAGATTGCGCCTGGGTGCAGTGAGCTCCTTAAGTATTTGGACAGGGACACACTGCATTGGCTTCATGCTCACATAGCACATGAAACGAGTGTTCATTTGAAAAGCCAATGCTTTATGAACGATATAAGAAATTCAAACCAATGTCGGCTCTAAGGTTGATGTAAGTGTTATGGGATTTAGTCATCTTTTGTATGGACACTGAATTGAGTTTTTATTTTATTAAATCTGGTCTATTTTAACAGGAATAAATATTCTCCAAAATCCAAATCATGTACATTTCCCTTTTACTATATAATAAGTTTGACCTTGCTGTTCACACTTTCCAGGCATTGCAAGCAGGGTGTCTACATGCCCTGAAAAAGTTCTGAAATGTCTTAAATCACTATCTAAACTTGAGGTCATACAATGATTGGTCATACAGACCTGTCTTCTGATAGGTCAGTGGCTATTTTTAAATCAAGCCATGTGGAATGAGATCAACCTCACACACCTCACCACTCTTTCCCCTGATAAAAAGAATGAAGACCACTTTAGATGCATCAGGAACTTTTTTTTTTTAATTCAAATTGTCACAGGAACATTTGCATATACTTTTTGGTCCAGACAACCTTGTTTCTTTAGGCTTATGAAAAACAAAACTAATCTGAAATCTGTATCAAATATTTGCAATCATATTGTTAAATATACAGATTGTAATAGCTTATACTGCTTAGTTATCTAAGGTTTTTTTTTTCTTTACACATTTTTGGTACCTAGCAGTAAAAAGATGTCATATAGGATTTTATAGTGTTTTTTTTTCCTTGGCACCCATTACATCCAATGTTATTTGGCAGTTTGACAAATCTTTTCCATTGTGAAAATCTTTTTGGCATTGCAGTCCAATACGCTTGGGTGTTCATTTGCTGGCAACATTTCCAGGCACGATTCCAATCTCTGTCGGTGTCAAACAACTTGAAGGTGCTGCTACCTAATATACTTGGTTAATCATTTGGGAGCAATCTGAAACGCTATCAAAACGATTGACAGTCTTAAACTGGTTCAGGTGCTAAACAGCCCTGGTGTTCAGAGACAGGTGCTGTACAGGGTGACTTTCTGGCTGATGTCCTCCAGGAGCTGGTGGATGGTCCGCTCCAGGCCGGCCAGCTGCTCGGCCTTGGCCTCCAGGGTTCGCTGGTTGGCCTCGTAAGACCTCTCCAACTCTGCAAACACAGGGTGTCACACACGTTCATGGAAGATGTAATACTGAATGATTTTGTTTGAATCTCTTCTGTAGCAGGGTCTTGTGTGTGTGTGTGTCTATTTGTGATGGGATGTATGTTTGCTCAGAAATGAAAGCATTTAAAAGAAGAGTGTGGTATGAGGTAAGATGAAATTTGAATGATCCCCTTAGAGCAAATGGGTCATTATAGCAGCAAATAGTAAAAACTAATAAATATGTGGTACTTAAATGAAACAACCAACAATTTCAGTCAAAATGTACGGATGAAAAGAATGTAAACTGACAAGAATTTAATAAACTACGGCATGAGGGTGTGCAAAATAATAGAACACAAAAAAAAAATTATGAAAAAAATATCTACCAAATAAGTAAAAAACAAGATATACAATATATAACAAAGTAGAAGAATATGACATTCGTGTATGTGCATGTGTGTGTTACCTTTGAGTCTCTGCAGCTTGTCACTGGTCTGACTCAGCAGCTCCTTGGCCTCCTGCTGCAGCTCCTCTGCCCTCCTCCTGGCCTCCAGCACCGCCTCCCCTTTATCCTCCACCAGCTCCTCCACCACACTGTACTTATCCTTCAGCTCCTCATCAAACTCCTACACACACACACCATCAGTGTTACTGGGGTGACAGGAACAGATGGAAATGTTTCTTGTGTGTTGGTGTTTTCAGATCAGGCTTGTGGAAAATGATCCTATTTAGCCATGATGTGAAAAAGGGCTACTGGAATCAGTGAGGACAGCAGCCAGATGTTTTTGCCAAGCTTGATCTCTGTGTGTGTGTGTGTGTGTGTGTGACCTGCTGGGCCTGCTCTGCGTCCAGCCTGGCCTGGTCATTGATCCACTCGGTCCTCTCCGCCAGACGGTCCATCTCCAGGTTGTTCTGTCTCAGCAGACCGACGTCCCTCTCCAGCTGAACTAGCCGGCCCGTGGTGTTACTCAGCTTCAGCTCTGACATGGCCGTCTCAGACTCCACCTGACACACACACACACACAAATATTTACAGTATGGCAATATCACTAGAAAAAAGATAAAATTTTGTCCAGATGTGGAAATGCATTGAAGTGCAGAATGAATACAAATCACATTTTTTTTTATATAAAACACGAGAGTTGTTCTCATCACCACATCAAGTTATTAATCACAACAATCAGGGTTCAACCAATAAGGGCTTTTGAAGGCCTATGCTGATCGGTTGGTTCAATATCCTTACAATAGACAACCAGTGTAGTATCGATCAATTACGCAATAATTATGTAATCAATCAAACTGCATCACATCCATCATATCAGAGATACAGTAGATGACACTGACTGGACCAAACCCAGATAGCGGTCTAGCCCCAATAACACCTATCTCCTGTAACCTTACTCTGCCCTAACATCAGAGGTCAGAGGTCAAACTCACAGAGGCCAGCAGGTCCATGGTGCTCTTAGTGTTGTTCTGGGCCTGTTGGACGGCATCCATGGCAATACTCTGGGCACGCTCAGTCTCAACCAGGGCTGCCTTCACTAGATCTGCTGTCTCCTTCAAGTTAGACGCCTCCTCACTGACAGACAGACAGACAGACAGACAGACAGGAGCAAGGCCAGTGATATTCATTTTGTGTTTGTATGTGTGTTCTGTCTATGTCTATTTTAAGTTAAGTAAGAGTGCAGTTTTATTTGATTTTCATCAATATGTACGACTATGAGTGTGTATGTGTGGCCTATATTGCACAGACCTACTGTAAACTCATCATTTGTGTGTGTGTTACCTGGAAGTCTTAGCCTGCTGCAGCAGCCTCTCAGCAGTTTCTATGTCCTTGGCACTCTGACTGAGGATTGTCTCCACGCTGGTCAGATTGCCAACCCTCTCCCTGATCTCCTGCGACAGGTCCTGCAGCTCGGTGGCCGAGGTCGGCATCTCCAGAGTCAACACCTCGTTGGCCACCGCCTCGATCACAGACACATCCGCCCTGTCATCTGTCACCATGCAGCAGCACAATCAGCCCCATAGCACAATAATTACACAGGCTGGTTTTCCCCGATTCCTGGATTGAGGAATGCTTCTACTGAAAACGGGTCACACCACTGAAAATGACCATTTTAAATAGATAAATCACAGAATAACACAGAAAATCATAAACATTTCTTTCACCGCCTCTAGAGGTCAGTAAAGAACAATGTTTACATTATGACAGCTTATATTCTATTTTTTCTACATTCTTATTGTAGCTTTTCATCATTATTTTATTAATTGTATTTTTATTTTATTTAAGAAGAAGTTACGTGTGAAGATTTAGTTTATTTGATTGCAGTGGTCACCTGCAGTTGTATTGCAATAAAAATGCTTTCAAATGTTAACAAGAATTGAACTTTCTGTGTGTGTGTGTGTGTGTGTGTGTGTCTCATGTACTCACTCGTGAGGAGATCTCGTATCTCTTTGATGAGGTTGCGGAGCTGTTCGTTGCTCTGCTCCACTCTCTCTTTGCTCTGGTTGGACTTGAGCAGCACTTTCTGAGCGTTCACCTTGGCCTCATCTGCACGGACCTTGGCTTCCCACACCTGACCACAGGCAGTTCAATGATTTACCCGCATCTACGCGATTTATTCTACACTGGGGAATAAAACCCCCCAAACAAACCACGATACCCACCATCCTGGAGAGCTTGTCCACTTCCTGCATAGCCGAGAGGATTTCCTGGTCGAAGTCCCTGGCTGATTTCAGGGCAGCCTGGGAGGTCGTGACGAGGCCTTCACAGCCCTCTCCACCGCACTGTGAAGCGCCATCCTCGCCGACACACCCCGCCCCGCCACAGGGGGTGCTAGAGCAGTTATCACCCTCCCCTGCAGCACCGCATGTCTAAGGAGAGAGAATAAACCCACATGCTCATGACCAAACTTTTCTGTGGAGAAAATGGTTTCCTGTGAGAAAAAGAGTACAAATAAGAATATAGCAAATGGGAGATCGGTATTCAATAACAAAACTAGAACATCTTGAATAGAAATATATGAATGAGAAGTATGAAAATATAGGAATTACAGCATACACACAGAATGTGCACTAATACTAAGATAATGCAAACTGAACAATGTGAACATACACAAAACATGTGAAATATGATCAAGATAAATGCAATAAGGATAAGAAAAAAAGTGAAATAACAGCTTTTATACATGATGTGTAAAATGTGCGCTGTATTCACATTACCAGGTCTACAGAAGGCCATACAAGTGTACAGAAAGTGTCGAGGTGTGCAGACGTGTGATTCAACTTGCAACGTGCAAATTTGGATGTGCGCATCACTAGATGTTCACCTGATCAGTAACTCCGCATGGAGAAATGATACGTACAGAATAGGCGACAATCTGCAAGGGTGCATGTGCATTGTTGTTCCTTCTTGTTACCAGAACATTATTATCGATGGAGGCAGCATACGTGCAGAAATGTGTGATGCAGGTTGTAGGGTGACTCGTCATTGCTCTCACTCAGATGTTTCTCACCTTCTTGCTGAGTGCTGACAGGTCAAATGTGTCCAGGTCAGTGGCCAGTTTGTCCAGCTTCTCTGTGTTTCTTTGATGTTTGCGGTTAAACTCCTTCTGCGTGCTGCTCAGTTTGTCCTCTGTGGTTCGCCGCACTGTAGCCGACTGCTGCAGCGTGTTGGTGGAGGCGTTGGCATGGAATTCCGCCATCATGGACTGCATGTGTGCTGCGGCAATGGTGTCCATGGCACCTAAAACACACACACACATCATCAAGGCATGTAATGACAGGGTTCCCACCGGTCATTTCTGGAATATCGTGGAATTTTGTGAGGTGTATTCCAGACAGGGAAAGTCTCTTGGGAAGTCAGTGAATATCAGGAAATTTTAGAAATGGGTCACGACAGCTTGTTTGACACATTTTTTAATTTAGATGGTGGTTTTCAGCCCAACTGTAGTGGAAACGAGACTGAAAAAACAACATAAACAAACCAGGAAGGAATCAAATTTCTAGGTTATGGAAGTGCTCCGATTTAGTTATGGAAAGTCTTGGAAAAGTCATGGATTTTCATAACAGGGCCACAGTGGGAATCCTGTAATGACCGTACCAGCTAGATTGTCAAATTAAATAAACTTGGCAGTCTTCCCTCCTCAATAATGAATGTGATGCAGTGCATTGCTACATTGACTTTCCCAGGTTAAATAAAGGTAAAAGAAAAAAAGAAGACGTAGTGCGTCTCCTCTCCGTTCTGGCACCTCACCCTGGAAGTTGGAGTTCTTGGCGTTATAAACCTGCTGTTTCAGATCCTTGACTGTCATTTCCAGCTCCTCGGCCTCTGCCCTCAGAGCATGCAGGGTGGCATCGGTGGCGTTGGCGTCGCCATAGAGAAGGGTCACAGTGTCCTCTGTTGAGTTCAGTCTTCCATTTAAGTAGGACATCAAACCACTGAGGACGCAGCGAGACATACACACACACACCAAGGCATGCACACACACACAAGTATTAGTAAAAGGGGAATTAAGTAATCTATGACCTTTAGCAACCTCCATGGGCAACCAGTGGGAATTGTAACAATGTCGATAGAACTTGTCTCCTCCTACACAAGTCTCTTGAAGTCACAAATCAATTATATTTTCAGAAAAGCCTTAATTGATGCTTTTCCCATAAGAAACCTCTCTTTACATAACTAACATCAGTTTGATAGTACCTACTATGAATGTCTGTGTACGTACGTGATCTGGTGCATCAGTTCCTGTATCTCCTCCATCTTCTGTGCGGCAGGGTTGCCCTCCACTATATCCCTGACGGCCTTGGCGTTCCTCTCGAGGCTGCTCACCAGTTCTTTGTACGGCGCCGTCACCCCGCTGGTCCGGAGCTCCGTCATGTGATCCTCGAGACGCCGCGTTTGATTGGTCAGCTCGCTGACCACGCTGTCCCAAGCGGCGAAACACTGGTGACAAGGTTTGCATGCGGGGAACTCCCCGTGGTAGCCCCTGTCGCACTTGTCGCACCGCGGACCGGAGACCCCCTCCACACAGGTGCATTGGCCCGAAGCGCGATGGCACTGTTCGCTGGAGATGCCCCGAGGGTCACAGTTACAAGCTGGAAACAGATAGAGAATGGATAGTCAGATGAGATGGAAGCACAAATATGAGTATGAGCTTTAGGCTTCCACCGATATGGGTTTTTGACGGCGGACACTGATATATTTGGATTGAAACTTTTGTACCAATATTCAAAATCTTAACAATCATTGTTTTATGTTAGGAAGGAAAGAAGCAGGTTAAGTGAGGCCTCTTTGGGTTCCATACTCTTCCATACAATTATTATATCTATATGAGGAGTGTGGTGGTCTTCAAGTCCACCTGGGGAAGTAAGTGGTGTGAAAACACAGGTTCCTGTTATTATTTGGCCCGGCGACTCCACTTAATAAACTAGGAGATGACCTTGACCTTGAAGGTCATCCCGACCCCTGAAGTGTTGGGGCACAGAGTTGGGGCACTGCCCCCCGCCCACCTGAAAGGAGGACGGGAGGACTGGCGTGAGTCAGAGTGAAGGAATGCAGAAGTGAGAGAAGATAGGTTTTACGCCATCAGTGCTGCTGCTTTTATTTGGGTGATTTATGGAGTGGAGGGTTTGGGTCAGGTTTGAAGCTGGTTTTGAGTGTGTGTCTGTCATGGTGAAATATTACAGCGCACTATAGTCACAACATACATGGTGATTATGTAGGATTTTCTCAGCCACACCACATGACAGACACATACCAATATGCTTGCCCGCAGTAAAAACTAGGTCCTCCTAAATCACACCACACATATAAAAATGACGACAAGACAGACATTTTAACCTCTGACATCTAAATCTGGTCATAATAGACCTCAACCCTATTTTCCAATCATTTTCCATCATACTGATCGAATCTCGTCAATTGCTTCACTATAGAGCTACTCACGTCTTGCTTGCCTGGGTGCGGCTCTTCTATACAGTCCTATCAGGCCAATGGACATTCCAAAAATCAAAGTCAACAAAGTAGCTCTATAGTGAAGCACTTGACAAGATATTGGTCAGAATCAGAATCGATCTGTATGATGGAAAATGATGGAGGGAATAAGGAGTTCCAGGTCGTTATGCTTTAACTATGGTGACATGAGAGGCTAAGATATCAATACACACACACACACACACACACTACTCCCACACACATTTTTCTCAGTTAAGTGTCCAGATTTCCCATGATTTGGTGCACTGGTGTATCCTCTGTGCAGATGGATATAGAGGTCCAGCTGGTTTGGCCGGATTTAGAGACCGTTAGGGGATACAGCAGGAATAATTCAGGATTCCTTGGTCCATGATGAAAATGGGATGCCTAGGAGCTCTGGAGAACATCTGGTTCTCATGAACAGAGAGGTCATTCCCAGAGATCCCCTCCCTCTCCTCCACTCTCCTATGCTCTCTCCTCCCTCTCTCTGAGGGTGAGCCAGCTACTGTGAAACACACATTTCTACAGATGGACCGAATGATGACAACTGGCTCATCTCTCGGTCAGTTGTTAATCAGCAGACAGTAAAACTTGTTGGGATCAGAGAGGGAGCTGACATTCAGAGCCAACTCGCTGACTCAATGCCGATGGCACACAATTGCAACCCATTCAGTGCGTCCCTCCAGTATGCTTCTCACACACAGACACTGAGAACAGCAGGAAAACCATGGAAAACCATATGAAGCACCGCAGAGCTCAAGTCCTTCGACATGGTGACTCACGAGAATCACTATCCATGTGAAAGAGAATGTTTACTTAAACTCACTCACTCACAGAGAGAGAGAGAGAGAGGGAGAGAGAAGTTGATCGAATAAGAGACAAAAAGAAATCTGAAAACAAGAATAGATTCCTATTAAAAGGACAAGTAACTGACCAGTGTTTTCTGCACCATTCAGAAAACGACCTGGGACATGGGTGATGTGTGATGATGACCTACCATAACATTTGACCTCTGGATCGCCCCAGAAGAGCTCTCTGCACTCTCGACATGTCCTGCCACCAAAGCCGGGTTTGCACGAGCACTGTCCTGAGATCTGTACCAACATGAAAAACACAAAAAAACACACACAGCAGAATATTATCATGCTGAGAATATATTACTATTACTATGGCTGAGAATAAACTTTTTTTTGACCAATGCATTATGGTTCGTATGGTTTCACATGAAGATACAATGGGCCTTTTGCTCTTTGATATCGCTCTCCTCTCTTACAAAAATGTGCATTCAGTAATTCCACAGTGTATTCTGAGACTTCCTTCCTCTGATGGAGCATAGCCAGTAAACACAGAAACCCAAATGTTTGTGTGTGTGCGCACAGATCTTTATGTGAGTCTGTAGACTGAGGGGAAAACAGAGACAGAGATAGAGAGAGAGAGAGAGAGAGAGAGAGAGCAATTTCCAAACAGCTGGAGTGTATATATCATAAAACTAACCAAACACAGGACTCAGTGATTAGATGGGTTGGTCACAGTGAATTACTGGTGCTCAGCTGCTCTGCTCTCAGTGGGAATTGTTTGGAAAATTCAACTTTTGTTCTCTTGCTAGCCACTATAATGTGTAAGGAAATATCTGGCAACCGGAGATTTGTGTTCCTGTGTCCTTATTCAGTTGAACAGGCTGGAGCAGCTGCTGCAATATTAGTGCAGGATATGATGCAGAGGGAGATGCACGATGTTGGACGTATGCAATGGCCTCCACTGGATATTCTGTGCTGCCGCTAAAGCAAAATAGAGTTTGGATCTCTTTTGGTGTCCCGCCCACCTCGTTGCAGGAGGATCCAAAGGAGTGGATGGGGTCGCAGTCACAGGAGAGGCAGCCCGTCCCACTGGCAATGTCCCATGTATCAGGAGCACAGCGGTCGCAGTTCTGACCAACCACGTTAGGCTGGCAGGAGCACTGGCCGCTATACTGGTCACACTGGCACTCATCTGGAGAGGGACACGCCTGAGGTGCTGTGCCCAACGAGTAACACATACACCCTGTAGAGAGACAGAACGAGAGTGGCACTTGTGAGTGATTCTGATACCAATATTTTTGGATTGAAGCTGCCGATAGCTTTTCATGTCAATTATTTTTTTAAATCACAAGAACTCAGTCTTCCCCAGAATGTTATTCTTGTCAGGGTGGAAAAGCCTCTGAAAAAGCATTTAGATCATCATGGGAGACTAAAACTCTTCACTGAAACACAAACACACACAAATATAACTGCCATATCAATAGTTGTACTCACTCCTGCAGCTCTGGGTTGCAGCGTCGCCGTAGTATCCCAGTTTGCAGTGCTGGCATCCGTAGCCCTCAGTGTGGTACAGGCATTTGAGACAGGCGCCCGTATCAGGGTCACAGGACCCCGGGTCCTGCATGTCGATGTTGTTGTTGCACTGGCAGGGCATACAGCGGCCGCCAGGCACCAGGGGGTTCCCGAAGTAGCCAGGGGTACACTCATCGCATCTGGCACCTAAATAAGAAAAGTTAAATAGTTTAAGTTAAAAATACTTTCAGTGGGAGAGATATCCATGTTTTCTTCCACACACACTCTCCTTTTGATTACACACTCAGACACACACACACACACACACACACACACACACACACACACACACACTACCTGCCCATTATGAACGGAGAGAAATAGGCCAGGTAGCTAATTAGAGGGGAGCTGAAGTGTTGTTTGGGACTGTGGTGTGCAAAGTTTAAGTGTGTGTGTGTGTGTGTGTGATTTTAAGTAATGATGACAACATGACATGATGTACAATATGAAATGTTTTGATGCTTTTTTGTTATTACTATCATTATTGTGAGATGCAGTGTGTGTGTGTGTGTTTGTGTATCTGTGTACCTTTGTACCCAGGGCTGCAGACACACACCAACTGGTTGGAACTGGCCAGCTGGTAACAGGTGTCAGCAAACTGGCGCCCGCTGCCCGGCCCATCCGGGCACATACAGGGGCGACAGTGGCCGCCTGAACCCAACTCTGGGTCACCATGGTAACCACCCAGACACCTGCAAGTGGAGGGAGTGGTGAGACACAAAGCATACACAACACTGAGTCTGCAAAAAGTCAATTGCAATTAGCCAACCAGTCAGTATGTGGCTGGGTGGATGACTTTACCTATCCGACTCCCAGATCCCCTGACTTGAATCCTCATCATTTTGCTTTCTGGGGCCTTTCTACCTCAAGGAAAACCCCAAAACAATTTGGCAATGTATCTGGAAGTTGGTGGTTGTTGTGCTGAGTGAATTCCCTTCCAGACTGTACACACATATGTACGTGGTACCGATTCGGGGAGTGACTCTACTCGAGCAGCTATGTTAGTGTGTGTTCGCACTATTCCGTTTTACTGTATAAGAAGCGCTGCCTCAACCACATTCTGTGCTGATAATGAAAAGCAGGCTTGTTTCCATGAGGACTAGCTGCAGTAGCTGCTCACTTGGCAGGAACTCTCACAATACAGCCAATATGCTCTGTACTGACTCTTTATGAGCAGAGTAACAACTCTGCCGACAGATTTTTAACAGTTACTTTCTCCATTTTCATTGTGTTTGTTGCATTCTGCTCTGCTTAAACAGAGCCAGGGGCGCTGCCTTTTCCAAATTGGTCACTTCTCATCTTAATGTGAAAAAGGCAGTAGCACTATGAGTGAATGATTTACTGCTCTATGCCATCCCATCCTCCCTTCCCAACAGTCATCGTACCTTTCACAGTTGTGTCCAGCGGTGAAGTCTCGGCAGCCCTGACACTCTCCAGTCTGAGGGTGGCAGTAGTCGCTGTGGCCGTTACACTGGCAGGGTCGGCACTGAGGGAAGCCCCAGAAGCCTGGCAGGCAGTGGGTGCACTGGCGCCCTGAAGCCCCTGGTACACACTCACACTGGCCTGTAGCCTCGTGGCAGAAGGAATTGACCGCGCCCCGAGGGTCACAGTCACATGCTGTGCATGGATGGATGCCGGAGAAATAATAACAATAATCTTTATTTATATTGCACTTTTCAAAACGCAATTACAAAGCGCTTTACAAAGGAATAAAAAAACAAAATTAGCCAATAGGGACCACTAGTTTTGATGAACATTTTGGAACAGCCAATAGGAATCTCTTGTTTTCACTCTGGACATTACTCACGTCTGCAGCCGGCAGGGCTGAATAGGAAGGTGGCCGGGGCACAATGTTCACAGTTCCTGCCGACCACGTTGGACCGGCACTGGCACTGGCCACCACTGGGCTCACACACAGCGCTGAGCGAACCCTGAGGGTCGCACTGGCATGCTGGCAGATGAGAGGAGGCAGAGAGAAATATGGACAGAGAAAATTACAACAATTTTGAAGAAAGTGTATTGAAAATGTCTCAGAATTACAGGCAGTGAGACAATATAGCCCAAGTGAGTAAAGAGGGTGAATGCTTTTAACAAACTAGATATTTCTATTATTGGAAATGTATCATAAATATCTTGAATTTCCATTCCACTTTGATAGAAAAGATTACATGACCCAGTACTAATTTTGCAGCACAAAAAAGTCAAGGAAGGTGAATACTTTTTATAGGCACTGTATAAACACATTTTGTACCCATAGCTCCCTGGTGCAGCAGAGCAGAGACGCTGAAGATGTAGTTGTTACAGATGTCGGTCATGGGGCTCTTGACGACGCTCTGGCTGCTCTCCAGACAGCGGTAGCGCTGGAACGTATCCCACGCTCCTTCACCATCCGTCCCATAGAACATGTCCAGCTCCCTGACCCGCGGCATCAGCACCAACTATAGGGGGAGGGCAGGGCGGCTAGAAATAAACACCATAATACAAACACAGAATTTCCCCCCTAAAAAAGGCACTAGAATGAGGGAGCAGTAAAGATCATTAGCTCCATGTTGAGTAATACAAAATTGCACGTGTGTGTACATGCCCGTGTGTTGAACTTACGGAGTCGATGAGTGTGTACGGGCTCTGGACATCGCTGACTGAAGAGTAGAGAAGTAGACTGAGACGCACGGTGTAGTTTAGTCCTTTCTCCAAACACACAGGCCTCGGCAACACCACGTGTCTGAAACGCAACAGATAGATCTACCAGGGAATCTGTGTTTATGAGGGAGAGAGAGAGTGAGGTAGAGATGCACACACACACAGGACAGACAAATGTATTACCGAGATCCGGGTGGGAGAGAGACATACTGCTGGTCTTCATTTTGGATGGAGTTGCCACAGTGACCGGAGTGGTCAGGGTTGTCCAAGACAGGACGCTCCACTCTGATGTTCACCTGCTCCCACTGCTCTGGCAGCTGACCAGCACGTGAAGACAAATAAAATAAAAAAATTGTGGGTTGTGTGTCGATCTGTTAGAATATCAGTTGTAGTACAGTGGTTTCCAAACTGCAGCAAAACGAGGCATACGTTAATTACACTGTTATTTCATCCCTTAGACAATGGGTAAAATAACAGGCTAGGTAGAATAGGACTCAGGATATTTTGATCAGAGGTTCCACTCTCCCCACTGTGGTTATATAATTCTGTACCAAGTCATAATCAACAACAAAAATCTCCTTAGGACAAAATCTTCTGGGGGTCTGTGGTCTAATGTGTACCTGTCTGGGGGCTCTTGATGTGAAAAGGTTTTGGAACTGCTGATGTAGTATATACTATAGTACACATGTGCCTTGGAAGTTTTGGAAATTGTATGTGATGAGTGAAATACACTTAAATACAGTGGCTGATGATCTAGGAATCTAGGAATCTCAAATATCAATGGAAATTACAGTACATGTCTGGTGTGTGTATGTATGTGTGTGTGTGTGTGTAGTGTGTGTGTGTGTGTGTGTGTGTGTGTGTGTGTGTACTTGCTCGCTAGCATGCCAGTACATGTGTAGGTGTGCACACGAGAGATTCGACTGATATGGGCTTTTGAAATCTGACCATTTTCATGCCAAAAA
>OOFE01011001.1:26469-46301 GCA_900323365.1 Monocentris japonica
AGAGTGTGCAGCTTGGTGAACTTCACTCGCAGGTTCGTGATTTTCAGCATGTCTGCGCACATGCACACACACACACACACACACACACACACACACACACACACACACACACACACACTGAGTAGCTGCGCATGGGGGCAGTTGGGGTTTAAGTGCCTTGCAGGGCACCTTTGAGGGAGGGGAAAACGTTTCCCAAGCAGTGCAGGGATTCAAACCAACAACGTTTCTGACCCAATGCCGCTTCGCTAACTTCTGCACACAGTACAGCAGGTTATTGTGTCTTTCCCATGGTTCTTGCCCAAGCCTCAGACCTCAAGGATGTGGCTGCCACTCACACACCCACAACATTCACCAAATACTTAACATGAGGCCTCTCCGTGTGAGAGAGAGAGAGAGATAGAGAGAGAGAGAGACTAAGGCTGTGCATCTGTCTAGATGTATGTGAGTGTACGGGGCCCATGTAGCTTCCATATGTGAAATTCCATCTGTTGCTCCTCCCGTCTGACTTCTGACCCTGCAGCTCTGCTCCAGGCCGATGTGACCTAGACTGCAGACTGAAAGTTACTGGAAATTATCTCACCACTAGATATACTGCTATCTGTTCACTATTTGGATTTGGGGCATGAGTGCGGTGGTGGTGGTTGTAAACAGCTCCAAAACTCCCTCCATTCTGAGTCGATAGCAAGGATATTTCAAACTAGTCTGGAATCAAAAATACTAGCTATATGGGCAAGTAAAATTTCCTCCCTGACTGTATTATTATAATATACTGTAATGCCCTTTTGCTTGCCCCCCTCCTCACGGAGGTCAGAGGTCAGATACAGAACAGCACCCCTGGAGCTGGTAGGGATTCAGTGTCTTGCACAAGGAGGATGCTTGCCGACACAGGGGTTTGAACCCAGGTCACGTGGTTAACGGACAGTGCCTCTAACCATTTATGCCATCCTGCTACCCAATTACCACACTATTTTATGATGGCAAATCCAAGCAACTTACTCTGTATCCTAGGGCTGTAGGGGTCTTCAATCTCAAAGGCAGGATCCAACACCCGAAATATAACCTGAGAGGGAAAAAAGGGTAAGAGAGAGAGAGTAAGAGTTGATTTTTGTGATCTTCGTGTGCCTGTAGGCTCTTATTCCTTCACCAGAATCTGCTGTACATTTTAAGCATTTAGCTGACACCCGTATCCTCTTATTAGAGTCATTTACAATGGTCGCACCAGTAGAATAAAATTCAGTGCCTAGATTACCACAGATTACAAGCAGCCAAAAAAAGGGGCTGCAAAGGTCGCCCCCACACCTCTCCCTCGGTGGACGGCTCGATGTCGGAGTAACGTGAGTCGCAGATGATGTCGTCCACTTTGACCATGGGGCCGACGGACACACCGGGGAAGGACGCCTCGCAATCGTAACCATAGTAACGGTAAACCTGCCACATCTTCCCAAAGTCCATGGACCGCTCGATCACCATGGCAGCCGGACGGAATGTCTGTCAATAGAGACGGACAGAACATCAGCCAATGACTTGATGCTTAAATGACCACATTGATAACCAGCGTTGGGCTCGTAACTCAAAAAAGTAATGCAATTACTAATTACTTTTAATTTTAAAAGGTAATTTTATTATTTCACTTATTACTCCCTGGGAGAAGTAATACATTACACTACTTGTTATATTAATTTTCCGTGACACCCCCAAATGCAGTGGTTGCATCCTCTCGGACCTTCAGAAATCAGGATAATTCAACTACCTCTCCTGTGGATGATCAGGGAGACCAAATATTGTTTTGCGCCAATGTTGGTAATGTTGGTAATGTTACCACTTGTTCCATTATTTGTCTGTTGCTCATCCTCTCTGACCTTCAAAAATCGGGATTACTCAATTGCCTAACCTGTGCACCTATGTGAATGACGAGGGAAACCACAAAGTAGTGACAGCCAATATTTTTGCTCGATAAAATCAAGTTAAAGTGTCATTTCTCATCTAGCTTACTGTGACAAATCAGGGGTTAGGGTTGTTTATACCGAAAACAAAAGTACTCAAACTTATTTTTTTATCAGTAAATGTAATATTACTGAAAATTAAAATAGTAAATCATTGCACTAACAACTAATTACTAGGAAAAGTGATGATATTACTGTTATGCGTTACCACCCAGCACAGGTGATAACTGTTGAAGCTTTGTCTTTTCTGCCATCAAGCCCAAAAACATAGAGGGGATGAGACAGGATGTACAGAGAAGGTGTGAGGGTATATGTGCGTGTCTTGGAGTGCATGTTTCGTTGACTGGGATGCACAACCACAAAGTCAATGAGAGGCCTGAATCCAGCTGGCCACTGTCATAGCAGTCTATGTGACAACAGTGGGAGGAGAGCAGTGTTTTACTGCAGAGCCCAAACCTTTCCTTCTTCCCCCCTCCTCTTCCCATCGCTCTCCAGAGACCAGAACGATTTCCCACATTCCTCCACCGCAGCTGTCCAAGAGTGTGTTTATCTCTGTGCATGGGCATGGGAGTATTTGTGTGATGTGTGTGTGTGTGTGTGTGTGTGTGTGTGTGTGTGTGTGTGTGTGTGTTTGTGTGGGTGTGTGTGAGAAAGTGTGGGCACCTTGAAGGTCATGATGAGGTGTGTGAAATGGAACTCGGCTTCCAGGTCCAGTTGGATGGTTACGTTCTCCACACCTGGAGGCAAAGGGAAACACACATGCATGCACACGTACAGATTCATATATACATTACATTCCAGGAGGAAATAACTAATGAAAGCCATATCTCATGCTTGACAGATTTCATTGGAAAGCACTAGTAAAACTCTCAACGCCACCCAAAAAGGACTTTCTCACATACTTCGACATCCTCTCTCTGGAACGTTTACACATGCACACAAACACACTTTTACTCTCTCTATCAGAAACATAAGTCTCATACATACACAGGCAACAGGCAGGGCAGCCAGGTCAGTTGGCTTCCCGGCCACGCCTGTGAGAGTTAATCAATCTATTAGCTGTGGTTTTGGAGGCAAAGAAGCAAGTGGGATGCAGAGGGATTATTAGGAAATACCAAGCAAGGCCATTCTGCGTCTGCCTCTTCCTGGTATTTCAAAGCCATCTGCACTGCTGGCCCTGCTCCTTCCATGACTCACACCACTGACAGATTCCCACCACTCAGTACGAACAGTATGTGTATGTGTGCATGTATGGTATCTCCAATTAAGGCTGTCTCTGTTCCCTTTTGAAAGCAGTTCTCAAACAGTTTTAGGTCACGGACCACCAAATAGACCCACATTAGGCCCGTTTCTGGCAAATTAAGTTACACTGAAATCAAACTAGTTTCCCCCTGGAAACCTTTCACGGACCCCTGTCTTATTATACACTTCTCTTTTTTTCTGCTGCAAAGGTGTGTGTGTTCCACTGATGACACACATGTGCTTCTTATGGGCACACCTGTTCTCTTCAGCACACCTGTAAGCCCCACCTCCGAGGCCTGCCCCGATTGGCTGCACCCGAGTGGCTCTGTGATCTCCAGTCTAGTCATTACCAACCTTGGTTCCCATGAGAACACCGTCAGCACGCGCTCACACGCTACGTTCTTCGTTCATGTAAAAGCAGGAATGAACAGGAATCTCTCTTTCTCTCTAATTCAGGAACTCTCTCTCTCTCTCTCTCTCTCTCTCTCTCCCTATTTCTCTCACCATTCTCAGACTGCCACCAGGTCTTGAGGCGGTTGGGGGCGAAGGTGGTGACCACGTTCTCGATGGTGTGGCTGATGGGATTGCTGGGTTCGTCGTACATCCGCCTGGAGTCACACATAAAACATTTCTTCTCTTCCTGATGGACAGAAGGAGCAAGAAAGTGTTAAAGAGAAAACTAAACTGATCCATGAGTACTGTAACCAAAAATGAAGGACATGTATATTGCTTTAGCCCTGTTCTCAGTTATCCTGTCTGACTCGAGTGTGTCTGGTTAATAGTACGTATATTCACAGCAGAGAACTAGACTGAATATTGAATTCTCACAATATTGAGGTGTGTGAAAAATCGAGAGGGGTTTCTCAATTTCACAGAGACCCAGCCAGCTTTGTTGAAAAGAGACCCCCTGTCCTGCTAACCAGTTCCACTCAGCAATATTTCTAAGAAATGTCTGCTACTTGGATCTGACCTCCTCCCCCTCATCTGCTGCTCATACTTTAACACTGTGCTCATCCCAGGCTCAGAGAGGCCCCATGGCGTGTGCCTAATTTCATGAGGCCTCCCATTCACACAGACCCTTTGAATACGTAGGACTGGCCAAAGGGTCTCGGATAAAAAGAGCATATCCCCATCACTTACCCTACCTCGCCCACTGATCACATGCACACAGGGCAGCGATTGTGTGGCACACAGCGCTTATTGTGGAGGGGGAATGCCAGCACTCCCACTCAGCAAGACGCCATGCAGTCTTTTTTCTCACTTACGCCAAGTAGATATGTGCTCACACATACACATACACACACACACACACACAGTGTAATCAAAGTTAGATTTTTGGTGTTGAAAAATGTTACATTTGGGCGTTAGTTCAACTTTGGAAAGTTGACATCTACGAAAAGTAAAGCTGTTTATGCATTGTTTACATATGTAATAGGCAATAGGCAACTTGCACATATTTCCCACTTGCACCTTATTGCACACATCTCTTGTCTTGTTATATGTTTTGTCTTTTTTTTATAATTTATTATGTGAATTTGTTTTTTAGATTTATATTTTTGACTTGTTTTTCTTCTGTTAAATGTTGCACCATCAGACCAAGGCAAATTCCTTGTATGTGTAAACTTACTTGGCAATAAACCCCCATTCTGATTCTGATTCTGGTAATAATATATTTACTGCTTGATCCAAAACAGGGCTATAGATAAAAAAGTTTCAGGGCTATGACAGCTAAAGCATAGAAGGAATAGTTGAAATCACGTCTAGTACTCAGTGGAACATTTCCATAACACAAAATAAATCTAGAATAGCTCAACAGCTATCAGGTCTACAGTATATGCATGATCTTGGCCTCTGTGGATTGACAACACCTTTGAAAATCGACACCCAGTGTCAGTAACCTCATGACTGTTACTGTGCCAGGGTAAACTGCAATAAACCAAAGCAGAACATTCCCAGCCTCATCTAAAGGCTACATTAGAAAGTGAATAAGAATCCCATGGACAGAGAAGTTTCATAATGATCTACAGAACCCGCCGGGTTGAAGAATCACCTGACAGTGTACATATATATTCGTTACTATCCCTTCTCCCCATGCTACAATGACATGTGAAGCATTTTAGATCTGCGAATGAATGGCTCTCCAGGTTGCGGGCAAATACTTTTCTTACCTCCAGATGCCCTACAATGCAGAAGCGCTCTGGCTGCTCCATCCCGCAAATGGAGGAGGCGGTGAGTTTGTGCGCCCGGCCGATCAGCAGGTCTCCAGTGGCGGGATAGCAGCTGCCCTCGGTGCAAACATCACCAAACTCTGGCATCAGTGCCCTGACCTGACCCCCCAGGGCTGCAAGGATGAAAACCAGTTCCAATGTGATACTAGTAGTTATGGTATTATATTGTGTGCACGTGATCTGGACCAAAGCGCTTTCATGATATTGATCTGATCTGCCAGAGCCTTCCGTGGAAACGCATTTACAAGGGGAACTGCTGTTTTGAAATCAAAGCCCCACTCTGTAGATTAAAAGAGGCAACACTACCACCAACATGTCTTTTGCTCTGCACTTGGTATAAAACTGAGCTGCACCAAGCACGCTCGTTTAAATTCAAATCAGATGGTAGATGCAGTCTAGTAGTCTAGTAGATGCAGAGATCGTGGTCGTGTGCAGCTCTTGACAGTGACAGTAGGGATGGTGCTGTTGCTGTCAGCTGTAGGTAATAAAACTCCCTGTGTATAACTTCAGAACAGCAGGATTGCCTTTAGAAACCAGGCTCAGTCCTAGGAAAATGCTAAGAAGATGGTGAATAATGGTTTGCATATGGCTTTAATTAAATGTGCTGTTGCTGGAGAAGTGAGAGCGAGAACATAATGACAACGACAGCAAATGGAATTCCATTTAGGAAACGTTGATTATCCGGCAACACCTAAGCAGTGTTTAAAAGAAACTAATGGACAACTGAACAAAAGTAAAACTCACCCAAAATTGTTGCAATGTGAATTATCAACATTTCCAAGAGTTGAGCATTGACACCACGTCTTCTGGTATTGCTGGTGGGTCCTGAAGCAGTGTGTGAAGTGTAAAGCCTGAGACAGAGGGAGTTGTCTTGTAGAAGGCCGCATCCCACCAACTCCACCCCGCTCACCACTTTCCAACAGCGCGCTCTTGGAATTGCGCGCACCCTCTGTTGGCTCTTTCGCACTTTTATATGGAAGACTATTCTCTAGTTACACAACTGCAAGTTTTCTACTTGTAAGATAGACCAGCGTTTGACAGCATATCATCAAATTATATATACCCTAACATTTGTAATTAGTGAATCCAGTATTGCTCTTTCACAGGAAGAGCGACTCTGTGAGTTAAATACAGACATCGGTTGTTTTCTTATGGCAGTATCTGTTTATGCAACCAGGGAAAGGATAACTGCCAACTGCCAATATACTCCATCATATTCCAAATTTCATAAACGGTGATCTATTAGAATGCGTGTTCCACACCCCAGATCTACTAGTCCCCCAAGACTGATGTGTAGATCGCCATCCAGTGGTACTTTATGGAATTGCAGAAAGAACTTGTAGTTTTTTCTTGAACAGCCACAAGGGTCAACCATCTCATGAGCCTATTGCTGGTCAGATCAGCAGTAAGGTTGGATATTAGCAGGCATAATGCTGTGAACTAGGTGTAAGGCTAAGTGTGGGTACAGGGTCGTGTAGCATCTATTCCTTAAGCACCTTTAACAAGAACAATTTGTCAGTTTTACCAATAGACAGTCTAGTCCAGTGAGAAGACATTGTCAAGCAGAAATCTAAAACTTTCCACTGTGGATCTCACCACCATGGCAGTGCAGAGATCTTTCCTCCTCCAGCTGAGTGGGAAAAAAGGGCATAGCAAGGAGAGAGAGGTTCTTTGTAACTATCACAGTAAGTAAACTACAACTTATGACAATTGAAGTTACTCTTAAGGAGTTTGGCTACCTGGGACAGGGCGCATACTCCACAGCAGACCCATGGGTTCTTTTCCTGTGTATGCTCCTCCAATACTTGTATTCTCAGAAACTACAAAATCAATCAATCAAATCTTGACTTATAACAACGGTTTCAGTAATTTTCTACTCTTTGAACAAGAACCTGCTGTAAAGGGTTTTTCTACATGCGAAACACATTATTAAACTAATGGCACCAGTTGGCAACAATGGCAGCAGTTACTTTGTCCATTACTTTGATGAACAAGAACCAGGCCAACCAGTCACTGTGCCTCTATCATCACCGGTGTAGTGGCCATAGGCCTCCAAGGAGTCTTTATCCTCAGAGTGGTGAAGGGAGTGCAGAGTTACTGGAAGTCCTGGAGGCAGATTCTCCACCACCACCTTAAACTTCTCATCCACAAGTCCCCGTGTAGGGAGAACAGAGAGGATTGGAAGGACATTTGCAGTAGCTGATGATGGTCTGTGGAGAAATGCCAACAAATTTCCAGTGGATCATGTTTAACTAGATCAAACCAAACACTAAATAGATAGAAATGAGTGTTCATTTTACACTGTATATAGTACTATAAAGCCAAAAGTAGCCAATTCACTCCGTGTATAACAAAGCAATGATCTATTCTGTAACCAAGTTAAGCATGGATCTCTTTATCAGCAGGCTACGTCTGCAACTTGAATTTTATATTTGGTAACGTTGTGCATAAGTTAGCCTAAGTCAGACTACGTAGTGTCCATCAAAATCAGGATAAATAATGTGCATTCTATCCAAAACATGCAAGCATATAATTTAGGTTACCTGATCCAGGGGCGATGCAATACTTGTACTTCTGCAGGACGATAAAATCTCTTCAATGCAGATTTCAGAAACGTACAGCAAATGCTCAACCTCATGTTGCTGTTGTTAGTAGGAATAGCTCGTAATGTTTTGCCTTCGAAGCCAAACCAGCTTTTGGCTCCTATCACAGACATCTTGGAGCCAAACACAATCATGTGCCCGTTGTCAAACCAGTTAAAAAACACATTCTATTTGTCACGATTCTCATACTCATGATGGCCAGAGGGAGCAGAGATATTGTATTCATTCATTGTATTCATTGTATTGTATTCAACGTAATGATGTACAGTGCCTTCAGAAAGTATTCAAGCCCCTTGACTTTTCCATTTCTCTTCATGAAGTTTGTTAAATAATGAAGTTAAAAGATGATTTTAGAATTTTTAGCAGATTTCTATTCAGAAATAAAGAGTTGCCACATATACTATTACTTAATAGGGATGCTAGTGTGGTACGGAATGAAATCCACGCCACAATTTTCTGGAAGTGTCCAATGCATTTCCGCCTTTAACACTAATATGTGTCAAATAACCGGTTGTTATATAAGTACAGTACATTGTGAGGAGAGCAGTTAGACTGGGTACACCACTGACAATGAGCCCACATTGAGAGGTACAAGTTTCCACTTATTTCACCACTGAATCTGTGTAGTAACACCAGAGTACCAGCTGAGTGGTTAGAACCACGATCAAAAGTAAATCGAATGTCTCCATTGTGATTTCAAGTCAATGACACAAAAGCGTGTCTCCTGAAGAAAAATGAAATCGAACATGGAAGGAGGACTTCGAGGAACTCCTAAACCCGATAGACACGCCCTCTGTGCAGCCTGCTCACGAGGGAAGACTGCCTGTAAGGTCCTGAGGTCCTTTCCAATGTCAGCGTGAAACTTGGTGAAATACCTTTGGAAATAAGGAGGAAACAGCCAGCTGTAAATTATTGGTTGAATCTGCAAGGACATAGAAATTGTCGGTGAACTAAAGGAGGACTGCAGGCATGTTGGGAGCATGGACCAATCCAAGAAATCAAGTTTTGGGTGGATAGGAAATACTCTGAAATGGAAATGGGATTATATGATAAGGAGATCAGTCCCACAGTGGTGCTACCTGTGAGTCAACCATGGACGATGACTTCTCCAGTGATAGATCTATAGGTCATGTACAGAGTGCACAATACCTGACAAAACCCAGCTATCCTACAGTCAGATGGAAATAGTTTATCCTGAATCATTATACAGATGGATCAAAAGAGTCTGGTGCAGGTAAAACAGGGTCAGATTTTATAGTCCCAAAATATGGGGAGTGAGTGTACAGCTAATTAAGTGTGTACACAGTGGAGATGCTGGCAGTGTTGATGGCTCTGCAGTAGGTGGAAGTGGTAAAACCAGGGAAAATTATAATCTGCTCAGCACTCAGCAAGGAAATGAAATGAAAACGTGGCAATAGCATTATAACTGAGCAAAACTTTGAACCAAATCAGAGGCCAAGGGAATGATTTGGAAAGTGATGGTGGTGCAGAGATGGCAAGCTCAATGGGATGGAGGAACAAAAGGCAGAATTTGGGGAGAAACAGGAGAGAGGAGATTGTAGTGAGAGAACTTAGCTTGGTTCATTGTGGATTCAATAATACCCTGCATGTTTGAGTCAGACTTGACGGCGCAACAATTTTCACAAAGAACATGTGGAACATGAATCAGTTAGAGGTGGGAAATATAAGAGACGTAATAATATAAGAATGAGGGAGGCCAGAGAGGAAAAGATTACAGTCAAGAGAATTGGTAGTTTGCAGAAAATGGAATTAATGCTGCACTATGTAACGTTCTGTAATTTAATCGTTGGCGGCCCCAAGTGGCAGCGAGAGGTAACTGATTGTATTGTTGAAGACTTCACTAACTGTGTGCTTTAGGCTCGTAAATTTAGATTGGCCACCTCCTGTGCTCAGAGAAAACTTTCCCGCCCCACCTCATGAACTAGACTGATAAGGCTTGTATTTTTACATAACAAAATACACAATCCAGCTTTAAACGTAGGACTTTATTTTATTTTTATGTGAGATGGGACTTTATACAACGGAAAATGGGATTATCAAAATCTTAACTCAATACATGGCGTAATGCAACATATTATGGATGTTGATCGCCATTATGGATGTTAAGTGGAAAAAGAAAAGGAAAAAAAAGAAAAAACAAGCAAACAAACAATAATTTAGAAGCGAAGAGGAACGTTTAACGCCCTCCTTGGGAACATCGACCTGTTTCGGACACGGACCGGAAGCAGCGTGAGGTTACTGACGTCTTGTCTTTAGTCCTGCGTCTCGTAAGTTTCCATAACCTTATTTATCACGTTCATGTTCATTCTCACGCCTTACCGTACGGTTCGCGTACTAGTCGGTTGCTGCAGTCTGTAGGCCAAAACACGTCTGGAAAACGGTGTATTTCCCTTGGGTTGATTTATTATCACGTCCAATGGCGGGAGTTCCCACGAGCCTCGCTGCTGCCGTGTTTGATATAGCGGGGTTTGATTCCAGTTTCCTCAGCATGTCTGACTAGCGCTCTTGACAGTACGGAGAGACCGTTACTGCTCACTTCATTCTCAAATCTGTCAGTTTTATGTTACCTTGCTTATCGGTAAACGCACACGCCTCTTCGAGCATGATGTAAGACCGTCTACGAATGGTTGGGGTCTTGTAAATGATCGACCAAGCAGCATTTTACCAAAATCAAATCTCAACCTTAAGAATGGGTTCACACCGCCTACCAGTGTCTTTTGGTTGCGGGAATAAAAAAGTGAATTTGAGAAGTTGACATTTTATTAGCACGTAACTGCTACTTTGGAGTGCGTGACGCATTGAAGAGTAGTTCCTATTGGTTCGTAAAACGTATTAACAATGTGTTCTACCAGGTACTTACCTTTGTCCCAGCCATGTCATGCAACAATTGGTCTATAATGGACACCATATGCAATAAGGATTAAAATTGAATGCACTTATTTTTTTTTTTTTGTTGTTTAATTTTGATTAACGATTTATACTGTTTTCCAGCAAAGCCCTGCTCCACATTCACACAGCACCGCTCAGTGCTATGTGTTGCCCAGTACAGTTTGTCTTCTACTGTAAGCAGTTGTAGGTCAAGTGCCTTCTTTAAAGGTCACCTTGACTCTTCACCCACATTTTTCCAGCTGGTCCAGGGATTCAAACTGGCATCCTTCTTGTCACAAGCTCACTTCTGTAACTTTCATGCTTCTGTCACCTGGGTGATACGGGTGTTATGGCAACACAAGCTCGTATCTAGCATGTTATAGCTTACCTGCACCTGTAATGTCAGTGTTTTTAGACACAGCACAGTTCATTTCTAGCTAAGATATTACATTTTTTCTGCCTTCTTGTGTTCTGATCACTATATCCTTCATCCACTGTCTCTCAGTTTGCCAATTGCTTCAGTCAGGGGCGTCAGTCCAGCACAGAGAAGATGTTGAGAAGTGCCTCAGCACAGGTGAGAAGTCAACCATTATTCTTGGGCCACACTTTTTGTACTGATACATTTTTTGTGTGCTTTTAATTGAGGTGTATTCATAGAAAAGACACTCATGCACACTGTATTCTTGCGTGGACTGTGAATTTATTGATGTTTTGTTCTCTCAGATCAAGCAATTTCATTCATAATTTCTAATTCTATGCAAGAATGCAGTTGCCTTGCAGTATACAAGAATCCAATCAAAATAAAATATTGATAAGAAGATAGAGGGGGGAAAAAAGTCAAGATGTATATTGGATGTACACTGAACTCTGTATACTAATAACTTTGCACTGAAGGTATTTTCATAGCGATATGGCTAAATCTGTTTCCTCCACAGATTTTTAGACAGGTGGTCAGACACAGGAGCACAGAGGCAAGCCTCATCCTGGAGAGATGTGAGTAAAGAATTTTACGATGACACTGAGTGGCCGATGTCCAAATTTTAATTTAAGGCCAATATCAGCTGTATATATTGCTCTAACCCAAATAATGTGTGTGTCCTTTTCTTCCAGCGATAAACCGCGTGCAGCTGTTAGGCCGAGTGGGTCAGGACCCCGTGATGAGACAGGTGGAGGGCCGTAACCCCGTCACTATCTTCTCAGTAGCAACCAACGAGATGTGGCGCTCCGGGGAAAGAGAGATGAGCGCCACAGGTAGGGTGTCTATTGTCTGTTTCATCCACGTCATTAAGGATTTGGCTTGACGTTTTGCTCATGTTTTTACACAGCCAAATGGTCTCAAAGAGCAGTTCTGTCAGTATCACACTGGTCTGTTTGAATTTCAAAAGTAGGGTCAGACTGATAATGGTTTGTGAAGACTGATACCAGTACTTTTGGATTGAAGCTGCTGATAGACAAAGATGCTTGACCGTTTTCATGCAAAAATGCCCCAAATTACAATGATTCATTGTTTCCCTCAGAAGTTTTATTCTTGTCAGGGAGAAAAAGCCGCTGAAACAGGATTTAGACCATGGGACTATTGACAACTTGTTATTGACATTTCATTTAGTGAGAGCAGCAACATACTTTTTTTTTTCAGGCACTAAAGTCTCTATCTAGGGTAAGCTAATGGCATTGCAACATTACCTGACTATTATACTTCCGTCTGATTATCAAGGCCATGTTTCAAACTGTCTCTGTTCAGTTCAACACAAACACACCAGGCATGTATTACAACACCTGAAATGAATGCGAAACATGTTAACCTGAGTGGGTCGCCGAAATATTAACACTGTATGGGAAACACTGTAATTCTAATAGGTCACCTTTCCGATAGCAACTCATTGGTTTTTAATAAGGAATGGTAATAAAGAAAAATGACACATTTCAAAATGTATCCGTATCCCTTGACCGCTATGTTGCGTGGTCTAAATGTCTAGCTAATGTTTGAACATTTTGCTCACAATTTTTTCATGATGTGTTCCTTATACCCCACTTCGTAATTCCAGAGGTCCCCCAAATGTTCATTCCAATCCATGTAGTAGTATACTCTTATGTAAGGAGTGTGTGAATGAGTGTAAAAGAGTGACAGACACTGAGACTGATTGAGGCGGCAGTGTTTGTAATATAGACTGTTATGTGCTATTGTGTTCTGACTGACATATACCTCCTATAGGGGACGTTAGTCAGAAGACAACATGGCATCGTGTGTCAGTGTTCAAACCTGGTTTGAGAGATGTGGCCTACCAGTACGTCAAGAAAGGGTATGGCCTATACTCACACACACACCCTTGTACTTATATCCTTCTGAGGACCTTGCATTGACCACATTCATTCCCTGAACCCTAACCCTAGTCCTAACCTAAACCAGCCCCATGAAGAGGTGATAACCGGAAAAAATGACATCACATCACAAAAATAACCTCATTCCAAAGGTCTGAAACTCAAACAGTGTATAACTGCTTAGTTGCCCTTAAACTACCATTCTTCTCCTTCTATGAAATCTAAATGGGTCCTTGTAATACCCCTTTCACACACAAATCCTGGGATTTACACGGGGAATGAAACGCGGGTCATTCACGTGTTTGACCCATTCAGACCAAACTATGGTCCAGTGTTTATCCCAGGTCGTCGACCATTCAGACCTCCCAGGTCATATTAATGCTGTCCGAAGAGGGCTTTTGTTTTTGAAAGTATTTTTACATCGGGGCAGGATACAGGGAACCCTGTTTTGTGCCGATCTATATTATCTGAACTCCACGCGCATGCAAGCAATTAAGTAAGACGTTCATCCTGATTGAACCCAAGCCTGTGGGGTGTGGACATAAATGCTGAACTCTAATCCTATTTCCTGTTGCAGGTCTAGAGTTCTGGTGGAGGGGAAACTAGATTATGGAGAGTATGTGGACAAGAACCAAGTCAAACGTCAGGCCACCACCATCATTGCAGGTCAGAGAGCACGCACACACACACTGTGAGCAGCTGCATTGATGGGTTGCTCTATTCTGACTGATTGTGGCCGGTGCAATAGGCTGTGATTGCATTTATGTAGTGGTCTATAAAGTTTTGAACAGGCAAATCGTATATATTTTTTGCTGCTTTGGTATTGCCTGTCATAGCATATAATTGAAAATAATTTTTGAGACGTTTATTTCTGTAGTCTTTCAAATAAAAGTGTGGAGAACAGGGAAGCTTTGAATGGATGGAATCAACCTCTTGTCCATTTTGCACTTACCAGGTTGAACTATTGTTCATGAAACAAAATCCCATTGGTAGGCAAACAAGGAAGAACATAAATGTCTGGCCCACACAGCTCAGTTGGTAGAGCACTCTCAATCTCAGGGTCGTGGGTTCAATTCCCACATAGTGTAAACTGTAACTTGTAAGTCACTTTGGATAAAAGCGTCTGCTAAATGACTGTAATATAAATATCTTCAGCCGTGGCCAGCTTTTCTTGGCCAACAAGCTTGTTGACCGTCCACACATCAGTTTCCCAGCTCGATAGGAAATTAATGGACATGCAGTGAGTTGTTGATTGTGCTGCTCAGAGTAAACGCATGGTAATACTACAATCTCATCATAACCCCTAAACACCGACCTCTCTCTTTCTCTCTCTCTCTCCTCTAGACAACATTATCTTCCTGAGCGACAACTTCCGAGACAGAGCCTGAGGGATTTTGTTTTATTGTCTGCATCTAAGAAAGGGAGATAACTTCTTTTGTACAACTACTCTCTTGTGTTTATACAAAAAAAGACTTAGGAACTGAACTCCACCAGACAGAGGAACTGTTGCTCCACTAGAATGGGGACAGAATATGGCGTGACACACTGGTTATGTGCGACTGTGGCTCCCCCTACTGGTGACAAGTGCTAATGGGTGAAGTGCTGAAAAAGGCTAACCATATACATACACACTTACTGTTTAGTATTTTGATTAAGCTATATGTACATGATCATTATATAGATATATGAAAATAATGTTGAAAGCGGGTAGGACAGAATTGACTTGGTTCATAAAATGTGTTGTTAAAGTGATGATACGCGGGCAACTTTTTTGAGCCAATGGGAATGGAGGTTATTGCCTTCAGCAGGGAGGAGAGTTGTCCAACAGGATGAGACCGATGTGGATAACATGTTGGGCTATAAGGGACAACAACTGGAAGAAGCATGGTGGTTCATAGTTCCTGGCAAAATTCCCCCCCACCCTACCTCAAAATGTTTGTCATATATCATACTCCTGTGTTTCGATGTACAGTACAAGATGTTGATAGAGTCATAGCCCCATTCAGGGCAGCCCATACACATTTAAGAGATCAGGTTCAAAGATGTCACAGTTTGCCTCAGATCTTTTCTCCAACTTTAATGTCAGTAAAGGCCACTTCTCTAGGAATGCAATGCTGGCCCATCCTAACAAGTGAGAAGAGTCTTTCTGTGATAGACTGTGAAATGAAACAGACCTGGTCATAGACTTCAACTTCTGTAGCCCCCAGAAGTGGACACATCACTTTGTTGCAAGATGAGCGAATGCTGTTGTCCGGTGAAACCCCTGTAAATCCTGTTTCGTCTCTTTGACTATAGTATTCATGAAACCTATCAAAATTTATTTTAAAATAACCCAACGATGTCGATCTGGAGATAAGGCTGTCTGTCTTGATTCCTGGATTGCTGTGTTTTTAGTGATGCCACGTTTTCATTTGACAACAGCAAGTATTCAGCTTGTGTCTTGTCCATGTCTGAAATGTTCCTTCATTAAGCGTATCATAGTCCTGTTCATTTGCAGATGCTCCAACCCAAAGCTCTGAACATGTCATCCCATTGTTTGAATGTTCAAGGATGCCAACTGTCTTTTTTGCACTTGCGTCACTGTTGGCTCAGTCTCACTGTAACGATCATGTTAATAGACCTTTTTTCAGAGTTTCTGTTTTTGGAATTTTTATGTTTACTCCATGTCGTGTTGTTTATTTTGGATGGTCACTTTTTTACTACGGTGGACTTCCCATAGGTTACTAAAGCAAGCCTATGCTTTGTCATGTTTTGCTTTTGTCAAGTTACCAGGCCACACCACAGGAAGCAACTTATGAGTAGTTATGAAAGACCTGTGGATGGCGCTGTGCAGTGGAAATTCCCACACAGCTACTCTGACTGGAGATAAATGTGCTCTGTAAAGTTTTATACTCTGTATAAAATGTAAGTCAGTACCTTCCTTATATATTTACAGTCACGCCTGTGTCAATTGTTTCAAGGCTTAAAAATCCTTATAAAACCTGTCTCTTGTCCTTCATCTACAGCTCTTTAATAGGTCTAACTGATGAAATCAATACGAGTTCTCTAACCTGGATTCATTTGGTCAATTTATTTTAGACATTGAGCAGGTATTTTTAATGTTTTGCACTCAAGATGTATGAGTGCTAAGAACCCTGTCATGTTTCTAAAATATACATAATATAAAAAAATAGAATAATATAAGTACGGAGGAAGAAAAACTGATAAAACCAACAGCTAAAGCAATGGAAGCAAGGTAAGAAACGTAAAAGATATAAACGAGAGGTCAAATGCTAATAGCCTTGCTTTTATTTACGTATGTCGTATGTGATTTCGAAATACCAAGCTGCCAGGAAAATGCTATTCTTCATCGGTAAAAGTTGATTGCCCGCCTCTTCGGATAGAGGAGGCCGGGCTTGATGAGAGGAATTCTTGGCCTTAAATGATTGGTCACGGGAAGTGTGGAAGCCTTGCTTGATTGACTGTTTCACTTGTCAGTCTATGGACGAGGAGGTCAAAGCCATCTGATTGGTCAATGCAGCTGCCACTCAGAGGAAGCGTTTGAGTAAGGGAGTATGTTTGATTGGTTAGTCAGATGAGAGTGGGCGGGACTTGGTTCGTAGAGAACCTGTGGATTCAGTTCAGAGACGCTGCATCAAGCTGCCAGAATCAGCCATGATAAGACCGGAAGCTATTGGAATTCAATTTCAAAATAAAACCGCCCACTTAAGGAAAACCAAATGAATAAGCAGGTTAAGGAGTCATGTATTACAGTTACACCCGTTACCTGTTTTTGTTCACTTCTGCTTCCTTGAGTATTTTTGATGTCAGTAGTTTTACTTGAACATGTTTTAACTTAAGTCATTTACTACAATTTAAATTGCGAAGCACACTTCCTTCTGACATTTTTGACTTGTTTTTCTTCTGTTAAATGTTGCACCATCAGATCAAGGCAAATTCCTTGTATGTGTAAACTTACTTGGCAATAAACCCCCATTCTGATTCTGATTCTGAAATTCAGTAGGCCCTCATGAAGCATGGCATTAGAAACTGGACAATTGTAAATTGTATCCACATCAAACCTTACAAAGCATGTGGAGGAAACACTAAAACACTTGAGCAGAATTTTTGATACTCTTTCCACTCCTCGAGAATAAGCACATATTGCGGTGTTCCGAACAACACAGAAATTGTATCAAAACACTCAGGGGACTCATTCGATTACACATTGAGTAAAACTATAGCTGTTAAATTCACTCTATTAATATTATAATGTGTTGTGGTGCATGGTATTTTCCTGATGTCCTGAGGTTTCTCAAAAATTATGTTATGACTTAAAACACAAAAATATACCATAAAACTCAGAAAGATGCCTAGAATCTAAAATAAGTTCATTTTAACCAGGGATGTAGTGGAGGGTAAACCCACCTACACTCAATTTACCCACATTTTAAGCTGGCGTAGTTTACAGCATAGTAAGTAGCATCATGTCTTAGTATGTTCATCTGCTGATGCTGTAATCTACATCTATGCTCATACTTTTCATTCCTAATTCCTATTACATGTTCCAATGCTGAAATTCTATTTTGAAACATCTGACCGGAAAGCCTATTCTGTTATTCTGGGTAAATGACACCGGTGTTGACGAGGCCACTGGCACTGCTTGACGAGGCCACTGGCACTGCTGAATTAATGACAGTAATACATTATATTTTTTTACATATCATACATTAGTTGTGTATTTCAGAACACCATTTCCCCAAAATGGCGCATGGATATGAATCCTCGGCCTCTCTCTAAATACATAGCCAGTGTCTCTCTCTCTCTCTCTCTCTGTCTCCGCCCTTAAATTCCAGTCTGTCTGGCTGTGAGAAAGAAAAGACAAGAGGGGCTGGGAAGCTGTGGTGGACCCTGGACCAAGCAGTTTCAAACAAGACACGACCGGGATCTGACTCATTCCCACCAATAACACACATCCCTCGGCGTCTTAAAGGAGGGTTTCTACACACCCGCGTCGGTCTTTTCCCTCCCGCAAGTTGTTAATAACTTTTATAAATATAAATATCTATAAAGTTGGAGGATACCGATATAGTCATTTAGCGACCGATCTCCCTCGGAAGGAGTTTTGTTTCCAGTCCGACTTCATCGCAACAGAATCTAACTGTTTTGCTGCCACCGCTGTTGAAAAGCATCGCTGGCATCGCTGATTCTCTGGGAGGAAAAGCATGGAAATCCTGGACAGTAGTGAATCCTTTCTGCACTGGGACAGGAACCTCAGTGAGCTGTCTGAGGCCGGGGAAAACGACTGTGTTCTTTACAACACCGTAAGTTATCGACCAGGTTCTGAAAGTGGAGCAAAATGTGTTATTGATTGATTAGGGTCTAGTGGTTGTTATGCAGCTCCACACATGATAATAATCACCCTTATCTCACTTTGATGAGGCATGATGAGGGGGGTGGGGTAAATCTGTGTAGTGCGCGCGCGCGCGTGTGTGTGTGTGTGTTACAGAGCTGCTCCGGTTCAGTTAGTTGCGCTCCCTGCTCTCCACTCACTAGTTGAGCCTTGGGGTCCAGGATGCAGGTATGCCGTAAAATATTTCTAAGTTTGTTTCTGTCTAAAGCGCCTTCAAACAACCCAAGGAGCATAACAGATTAAGCTTTAAAATTCCTAGTATAGTCAGGATCTTTTGAAGTAAAATAATAAAATGAATGCAAATACAGTTTCTGTGTATATCGGTGGTTGTTTGTCTTGTGATGATCAGACTGGATGTCATAGATCAGCCACCTTTGTTTACCACTGTGTGTGTGTGTGTGTGTGAGTGTGTGACCTTTCATTCCAAAACTATTAAAGGGCTCCAGTTGTACTTCTGAAATGAACTTTTGCTGGAAGTCATTTTAGCCCACCATCAACTTATCCAACTTTTTATAAACAGATGCCCTGGAAACGTATATAGGCCTTGCTGGCTGCAGTGGTAGTTATTTTATTTTAACTTGCAGTCCTCTGGAGATCTAAAGGAGATCCAAAGGAGATCCACTGAAATCTGATGAGAGCGGTTTGCAGTTCAAAGAGGCTACAAAGAGTGTCTTGAAACCGATGGCAAGAAACGCCACCCGGAGAAAAGATTTTACTACGTAGAATTTCCCTTTGATTAAAAAAAGGCCCACTATTATTGATGATTACAATGTAGAGCAGTGGCTTTCAAAGTGGGGACACTCAGGGTTCCAGGGTGTCCCCAGCAAAACGAGGAACAACTTAACTTCACTATAATTTAATTCTCTAGAAATGATCTCACTTCGAAAACAGAGACATTGAAAACGTTGTGCAACAGTTGTTTTATGTTCTTCTCATATTGGGGAATTTGCACTTTTCTCTGAGTGTGTGCATACAGTTTCCCCCCTGAAACCTTGAGTTTGCAAAGGCAGTTGTGTTTCACTGCACAACTTTTATAATCATGCAAATCACATTTTTTTGTTCCATATCTCCCCCAAAGACTGCTTCTTATTACAGCACTAGGACACACACACACACACATGCACACACACATATTATCTCCTTGCAGTAAGGGGAACCCTGCTTGCCTCTTCAGTTATGTAACTTGAGGTGCGTGTTCCAGCCATATTCTAGGTAG
>OOFE01011003.1:9531-35595 GCA_900323365.1 Monocentris japonica
ATATATTTTTTTACAAAAAAAATAAAAAAAAAAAAAAAAAAAAAAAAAAAATCCAATTTACAACATTGATTACTCTCACCTTTACCAAGGAGAACTACTGTATACCTACCGAAGTTTTCATCCTCATGTCCTTTGGGGGTAGTTTCAAATTTTTCTTCCAGTCATCTCCAGGCCTGTGGAGGGAAAAAAAAAAAATCATTGTAAGCATTAACGCTGACAGTAAAACTGATCAACAGTAGGTCCTACATAAACAAATGTGTCATGCATACAACAAAATAAAAATAAGGAAACCCATGCCTGGAGTGGACAGGTAGGCTTTTTGGCTAGGTCTATAACATGCATGTTCTTAAATGACCAAAGAAAGATGGCAAAACTATCAAGATGTCCAAATACTGTATATTAAAGAACTTACTTGATGACAGTGTTGGCTGTAGGGGCTGGCGGGGAGCTACCATTGTTGATTGTGCTGGAGCCTTTCATCTGACTTAGTTGCTGTTGTTGAGGGCCTCCTCCACCTCCACCTGATCCTCCAGCAGGCTTCACGGAGCCTCTAAGCTGTCCATTCTGGTTGGACAAGCCCAAAATCACTGGGTTCTCTGTTCTGGTGGTGCTCATGTCTACTACTTCTCAGTTCCAACAGCAGGAAAACTAACAGTGTCTGGATAAAGCAAGCCCACTCTGCTGGGACTACTACAACCCAAGGATTGTCCTTCCCTCTTTAGGTTGCAATAATCTTCCAATTTATTTAAATATCTGTCTCAGCAGTTTCCCTAATGATATCGTTCTTTGAGAAACATCTCAACTGTCTAGAAACAAAAACCTCTTTGCAAGCTAAAGAAAACGGCTAAGCGTGTATTCCTTTAGCAAATTTGGGCTTATCATTGATGTAATTTGTCAATGTTATCTGGAAAACCATACACCAGGAGCGCATATCTAGCTTCCAAGTACTGGCCAACTGTTCAGCTAGCCATCTTGTTTAGCTCAACTCCGTCTCGTCCTGTTTTTTCACCAACCCTGAAACGCATGAAAAACAATGTTAAAAATATAGTTGCTGTATTTAAGTTAGCAAACTAACATAGTTGTTGGATAATGCTAGGTGATGATAAGATAAGGCACTATTTGGGAACGCAAAGCTTTATCAAGTCAATATTTAGCTGGTTATTTGGCTAATTGGCTAATGTTAGCAGTGGACGGCTGGCCTATAAGTCAGCCAACTCATGTTTTGATGACTGTTAACGTCAGCTAGTTACATCCAAACAAAGTCGACATTTTCAAAAACTGAACACGTCAGTATCTTAGGCCACACGCTGAACTTATGCCAAGTTTAGAGACTAACTAGTGAATCGTTAGATAGTTTTCTAGCTAACCAGGAACCTTTTCTGTCTGCGCTATCAAGCTCAAGTTAGCAAGCAGGTTCCAAATAGCTAGCCAGCGACATCTGGTTAACCAGCACATTAAGCTAACGCCAACTGTTTATTTAGCTAATGCTATAAATGAGTCCCGATTTGCCCCAATGACAGTTATAGTCCGTGTGTTATAGCAAAAATTATACTTAACGATAAGATTAATCTAAGAAAATATTAGCTCGCCAAACAACTCGACACCCATAGTCACCTAACGTTAGCTAGTTAAATCTAGAATGCCGTGTTGCTAGGCAGCTAACGTTAACTGGCTAACGACAGCGAACTAACAGTCACAAAACTCACAGCGATGTAATCGAATACCGATTAGCTAGCTAAAAGTGGACATAATTTATAGTTTGCAGATCAGATGGAGACATTTACCTCGGATGACTGAAATAATCGGTTCACTTTTAAGTTTGTGAGGTGAAATCAATTTTTAAGCTGACTACGAAGGGGTCTATCGGACTAAACCGAACGTTCAAGATGGCTTCCACTCTTATTTGAACCCGCCCACTTCTAGCAAATCAGCTGATTTCATTTCAAATCAAGGGATTACCTTAAAGGCGTCCTCCAGTCAAAATAATGTCTTCAGATTACTATCTCCAATGTGTCAACCGAGTCAGCGAGGGGTATCCGCTAGAGTCAATTTGAAAATGTCGCCCTGTGTCCTTTGCCTCATGCGTAGGGTTCATCTACTGTTTAAGACTCGCCAGGCATGCAACATATAATTGATCAAATAATACAAACATTATCTTGAATTAGAGTAACAATAAGACCACCAATTCAAGTTTATTTGTATCCACTCATGGTGGAGGGAAGGGCATCCTGTGCCATCTACCCTGGAGGTCAAATTAGTTTATTTGGGGGGTGTATTCCAGCTGTGAGCTGGTGATCCGAAAATGACTGGTGTCACGGCTACGGTACCCACCAACACTGCCGAAGTGCCCTTGAGCAAGGCACTTAACCCCAAACCGCTCCAGGCGCGCTGTTCATTGGCTGACGCCTGCGCTCTGACCTCTGACCTGAAAAATGCATGTGTGTGGTGTTGTGTGTGTATATATCTAGTCAGGGGTATGCGAAAAAAGCATTTCACTGCATGTATGTGTATGTGACAAATAAAGTTCCTTTCCTTTACTTCCTTTCCTTTCCTATTACCACATACATAATACCACAGCTGTATTCAAACAAGCAAAGACAATACAGGAACAAGCACTAACAGGAAGTATAGACAGTCAATACAGCAGTGTGAGCTATACATTCAAGTGAACAAAAAAATACTAGCATGGATGAAACATGGATGGATATACTTGCTTTTGAGGTAAGATGTGATGCAGATATACCTTAGGCTTTGTTAAATAACTAACTTCAATAGGTTTCTGAGTGTTCTTTCAAATATTGTAAGTATAGAATATTTTTATTTTTACATTGTAAGGTTTATTAAGTTATTGATTTATTAGTTAATAATTTCCCTTAATTGCAATAGGACATTTTCAGGTAGCTATGATATATATATATATATATAGATCACTTTGATATGCACTGTCAAGCCTCAGCTGCAGCATCTTGCATTTGAATGTAATAGGATTCCAGGTATGAGTAATATGTGGCTTGTTTTTGCTATTATGAAGAATGAACTGCAGGATTGAATTGTTGAGTATTCATAAATGTGCTTCAATCACTGGACTGCAGCTATGACAGATAGACTAGACAGATATGGGTTACTTACTGAAGTTGCATGTGTTCTGGCAATTTTCTAATGACTTCATGGGGAAATATGCAAGTAAAAAAATCACTAAAGCATCCAAAATATATTTTAGGCAAAGGAGCAGTAGGGTGATTTATTATTATTTTGTTTAATCTGTCATCTAAAGTTCCCAGCAGAATATGAAAATAACAGAATCTAAAAATGTATTAAATAATTTAAAAAAGCCATTGAGATGATTTCAATTTCATTGTAAGGCCATTTCAAAGCTGCATATCATCATTCTGATGGTTTATATTGGTCCAGATTTGAATCAAATTCCTAAAATGATTCCACTGAGGAAATTATCAAAGAAAAAAAAGTTACCTTCAATACATCATCTGCTTCTTGTGTGATAATTGTGTTGACAGTGAGGATGGCGATGATGAAACTATAAGAAGTTCATATTTCACCATGTTTGTTTCTATCTTGTTGGTTGCTACTTCCACCACAGCAAATTCTACATCGGGGCTTCATCAGTTAATTTTAAGGCAAGACCTTGAAGCTGTTATGTTGCCCGCAAGTGAACTCAAACCAAAATTATGAGGACTTAAAGGGTCACCCTAGACTTGATGAGCCAAGCCATGATACTAGCAGGGGATGGACTGTTTTAAAATAATAACAGAACACCCATATTTTGGGGAATCAGTTAATACTGGTAATAAAACCATTTTCTAAACATCATAAAAAAAATGACCCTTCCATCATGTCTGAAGTTATGCAGTTTAGAGTAACCTCGCTGCTGGCGGCATGAAGGCCATGTTTTTGTCTGGTGTAGTTGCTTGGAAATTAAAACAAACAAAGCAATATGGCAAAATTTTCATCCTGCAAATAAAATCACACTGAAATGTATTAAAATTCCAGAGGATGCACTCAGGCTTTTCCTGTAAGATATTTCCAGATATTTTGGTGGTGTTGATGGGTCACAGACCTAACCCAGTGTTTGTAGGTATGTGATGAAATCTTAGATAACTTTAAGTTACTAAAATGTATTTATTTTTACTAATACTCATGTTCAGTTGAAATTGGAGGAACAGGCTTCTGATTTCTCATACATTGACACGATTTAAAGCTGACTCTTTATTGGGTCTCATATGATCAGAAAAGTAAAGTATCCAACAATAGTAATACATTCTTAAATATTTGTCACAACATTCTGCCACCTGCTAGGGAAGTGAAGCACATCTGGTCTATTTAGGGTTTCCGGTTTCCTGTAACTTAGTGATAAGAGAACAAAATCAATGGTGTGGTTTTGAATCTATTCAATCTAAGGTAATACATTTCATCATTCATGAAAAACAAAACTGAAAAAAACCCAAAATGAATTCAATGTGCAATTGTATTATAACACAGGGCAATAAAGTATTCTCAATAACTGTGACAAGACAGTAAAACTAACAATCTCACCTCTATATTCTTAAAGGATTCCATTGAGAGTTACTTCAGAGAATTTGGGAATTCTTCAGAGGACATTTCTTCAGACAATGAAACAAATCACACCTGTCACAACGAGGAGATGGGCCTGGAGCTGTTCCATGGTGTTTTCAAGCCTCTGGTCTTCAGCTTGGTATTCCTCCTGGGCCTGGCAGGGAATGGCCTGATGCTGACAGTGCTCCTGAAGCGTAGGGGCCGCCTGCGCGTCACTGAGATCTACCTACTGCACCTTGCAATAGCTGACCTCTTGTTCCTTTGTACCTTACCTTTTATTCTGGCTGAGGTTGTCACTGGGTGGGTGTTTGGAGAGTTTCTCTGCAAGCTGGTGAGCCTCCTGAACCTCCTAAACTTCCTCTGTGGGACTCTCCTTCTGGCTTGCATTGGGTTTGACCGGTATTTGGCTGTTGTTCATGCACTTCATAGCATAGAAAGCCGGCGACCCAAAACAGTACACCTAACTTGCATGTTACTATGGCTGGTCTGTTTGGGCTTATCGGTACCTACTTATGTGTTTAATTCTGTTTATGAGCACCCAATAAATCAATCCTCGCTCACATGCGGCCCTTACCTTCATGGTGTCCATGCAAACAACTGGTCGTTGACCAATCGTTTCTTAACTCCTGTGTGCTTTTTCCTATCTTTGGCTGTCATGAGCTACTGCTACATAGCAGTGATAGCTACTTTGTGCCGCAGTCAGAAAAGCCAGCAGAAGCAGGGTGCCATTCGACTGTCTTTGCTCGTCACTGTTGTCTTTTGCGTCTGCTGGCTGCCTTACAATCTCACCATGCTGGTAGACACCATGGAAAAGTTGGGGGTGATTTCCTACGAAGACTGTGAAGCTTTTACCCGAATGGAACAAACCCTTGTGTTGACACAAAGCCTGGGGCTCTCACACTGCTGCCTGAACCCTTTTTTGTATGCTTTTGTTGGAGTGCGGTTTCGCAATGAACTAATACGGTTACTTTCTAGATGGGGCTGCAGGTGTGTTTGCCTGCCTTTCATCAGAGCTCAGGGTCACACTCGATCATCTACTTCTGATGGCGTAACAATCAGCAGCATCCTCATCTAGAACAGTGACAAACTGATGTACGAAGCCAATTACAACTAACACGCTTCTGATCATTTATGTTATTTGTAATGATGGAAAATGTTACAACTTTGTTATAAGTATTGAGAGTACAGTACCCACTGCTCCTTTATTTACCCAGTGTGGGTCAAAAAGTGGCTGTTATTGTTGGCCAAAATTGCTTTATGTTTGCATTGTATATATTGCTTTGTATTGCATTGTATTGTATATAAGTATAAGTAATAAAGTTTTCATATTACACAGCAACCGTATCCCTGTTTTCAAACCACAATAATTGAGACCACAATAACAAAGACTAAAACCACATTATAGATCAGTATTATTTTTTTTAGACTTCTATTAAAACACAGTTATACAGAACAATTGCAAACAATCACAAATCGAATCTTATATACAGCAACTATATATTATATATATTTTCCTTTGCACAACAGTTTGGTAGTTGGAGAAAATAAATCAATGATATTAAAACAAATACAAATTTGAGGCACTCCTCTCCCGACCGCCACTCTGTTCCCACAACAAATACACACATCTGTGAAATATACATTTTTTACAGTATTTTAGAAAATGGCTTCAGATTTGTTATTGAACCGTGTGACGGCGCTTTTAAATATTCTTCTTTTAATCAGTTGTACTCCAAAATTTGAAGATTATCACTGATCATCTTTTTTTTGTTTTTGTTTTTACAATTCAGCATTTTAAACAATTGCAAGAATAACATTAATGAAAACATTTTGCTATAATGGGAAAGCAACCTATTGGAAAAACATTTTTTACAGTTTCAATGAGCTGGATCAAAATGGCATATTGGCCATACCGCTGGGGCCATAGCCAATAGGACTGTCCAGTGACATTCCCCGCTGTCTGAAAGACTGGGGGCCCATCATACCAGATTGTTGATGGGGAGGGGCCATCATGGGACCCTGAGGGGACATAAGAGGACCCTGGGGGCCAAAGGGATCCCCTGGGATTGACATACTTCGCTGCTTGGCCTGCATCATCATAAGATTTTGCTGTGCCATCAGATTGTGTGGGTGCTGCTGGGGGGACATCATGCCTGGGTATGGGTGGGAAGGGTGGTGGAGAAGGCTATTGGCCATCATGGCTTGCTGCTGCTGTTGGTGGTGCTGTTGTTGGAGTTGCTGCTGGGGCACCATGCCTGTCCTTCCCATCATATGTCCAGGGGGGCACATGGGGCCCATGCCCCCACCAGGAACCATACCCCTTGAGCCCCCCTGAGGCATGCCCATGCTTTGGCGTATGCCACCATGTGTGGGGTGAGGTGGCAGCTGCTGTTCTGCCATCATGTTCTGTAGGTTGGCTATGTGGGGGTTGGATGAGGGGGCACTGCTATGTGGAGGGCCAGAGGAAGAGAGCTGTTTGAGGAGCTGATGTGGTGTTGGCTGCTGGGATGGCTGCCCCTGGTGTAGATTCTGCTGCGGCTCGCTCTTGGGGAAGTATTGAAGGGTGCTACTGGGCTTATCAGAAGGAATGATACGAGAAAGATCAAACTCAGGGATCCCTGTGTGAGTGGGCCGTATAACTTCACTTAGATCGGGGCCATCCCCCATGGGCATAGAGGGGAAGGAGTCTGAGGGGCGCTGGTGAGGAAGTCCCTTGCTGAGCAGGTGCAACTGCTGAGGTGGCAAAACATCCTCATTGGGCTGAGAGAACTGCTGTGACATTCCTCCAACAGGGGAGTGCATGGGTCCATGAGATGGTGGCTGCATGCGAGGAAAGCCAGCCATCTGGTTTTGAGACATTGGTGAAACATTGCAGGGCCCCATTCCATCAGGTGGTCCTCCCATCATGGCAGGGTTCATGCCAGGCATGCCCAAGGGGTTGGGGGAAGACAGCATAGGTCCTGAGGCATCATGGGACAGCTGTTGCTGACCTTGGAGCACCATTCCCATGGGGCTTTGAGGGTCACTGTGGGGTCCAATGGAGCTCTGGGAGACAAGCATCTGGGAGGTCTGGGGGTTCCCCATGTTTCCTAACAAAATAGGCAAGCATGAGAAGAATCACACTACTAATATTTGCAGATTGATTACCATTTCTGAAACTGTACATTATACTTCATACTTACCGAAAGCACTATAAAATGTCTATACTGCACTATATAATGATCTATACTGTATGAGGAGTTATGTTGACAGAGGAGATTTTTTTAAACTATACCTCCAATGCTGACGCCAGATAAAAGAGGGCGGTCTGGCAGCATCTCATCATCGGATGTGGCAATTGTTTTGATTGCATCATGGTAGAGAGGAGTGGAGCTGGGCATGGCGTATTTTGACATCTGAGACATGATTAGGGACAAAGGATTCTGGGATGGAGGGGCATCAGGGGAGGAAGTAAATGGCATACTGGGATTCATAGAGCCTGGCTGGCTAATGGGGGTGGAGTTAGAACTCCTGGGGGGCAGTGATGGACCTGCAAAGAACATCACCAAAACTGATTAATTTCACAGCAACAAAAGGCACAGCACATTAATGAAAAAAAACACACACAACAGAGGTGCAAGCATGTTCTTGGATTCCGAGTGTACCTGTCTCAGTGGAACTACTTCCTCCATTGCCCACTCCCTTCCCACTGGTTGGTCCGCCAGGACTTGGAAGAGCTGTTTTAGGAGATGTCCACCCTGGAGAGCCCACAGGCATGGTTGGAGACTTGAGCTGTCCAGGAGAGGCAGAGGGAGATCGCAACCCAAGGGAGGAAGACCCCATCACTTGGGGAGACTTCATGGAAGAAGAAGGAGTCCCAGCACCAGAAGCAGGGGGAAGAGGGGGATGTGGTCCTGCAGAGATCTGCGAGGGGGACTTGAGCCCTGGAGCAGATGGGGAAGGTAGGAGAGGAGATGGCTCTTGGCTGAGGGATGGAGACTTGAGCTGATGCGGAGGAGGCATTGCAGAAGAGACCATAGGGTTAACACTCATTGACAGATCAGAGGGGTGACGAGGACCAAGGTCTGGTCCCCTGAGGCCTCCGGTCATGGGCATGTGACTAAGCCTCGATGTTCCACCCATTTGAGTAGGACCCTGCTGCTCAGGCCCAAACATGTCAGGGCCAGACTGCTGGAGAAAAGGCCCTTCCACCTGTCCCCCAGAGAAGGGACCTTGATTGGGAAACTGGAGGGGGCCGTCAGGTCCTGGAATCATTCCCTTATTTCCTCCTCTTCCATTCTGTGAAGCCCTAATTCGTGAAATCTCCTCAGGGCTTAACATTTCACCTAAAGGTCCTCCTACACCAGGACCTCCTCGGAGTTTCTGTGATAGCATAATCTGCTGCTGTTGTTGAGCACTCATCTGAGGGTTCATGTTCATATTAAGGTTGCTCCCCAAAGGAGAATCCACCAAGTCTCTCATCTGGGGGCCAACAGGAGAGCCTATCATCTCACGTGAGCCAGGAAAGTCCATAGGTTCACCTCGGGAGGGTGGACCGCGACCCATTCCCAAATTGGGAAAGCCTGGGCCCCCAGGACTATCCATAAATCTTGGGCCCAGGTTTCCTTGTTGCTGCTGTTTAGCTAAACGATCAAGCTCAAACCTGTGGAGTCCCTGCAGCTGCCGCTTCTCCATGATGCGAAACATTTCCTCACGGGTTATAAGACGTTCTGGGTCGCCCTGCAAGTGCTGAGGAGGTCCACCGGGTCCACCAGGGTAGCAGCCATGAAAGGGACCCCCGCCACCCATGTTGTTGGGAATATCATCTAGCCAGATCATCCCTGGCCTTGGTGGCCTCTGGGGTCCCAGACCTTCCATTGATAAAACTCCCCCTGGACTACCAGGAAAACCCCCTCCCCCAGGTGGCCCTCTCTGCATCGGTCCGAGAAACCTTGGGCCCCGAGGTCCCTCTTGGTGCATTTCTATCATACGTGCATTCCCACCCATCCCTCCTCCCATCATAGCGCTAGGACCCCACTGTTGATCTCCAGGCTTGCTGTGGTAGGGAGGAGGGGGTCCTCGCATCATCATGGGACTTCCATGCATTCCCATCTCTGCCATCATTCTGAAGTGCTGCGCATGTGTGGGGGGTTGCATTTCCTGTTGCCGTCTCTTCTCTTGGTAGTACTCTTCCTGAAGCTTCCTCCAGGCCATCTGCTCTGGGGTCAGCCCTTCTGGTCCAAGTAAAGGACCCATGTCCAGCCCAGGTGAAGAAAGCTGGTGATGGGGGTGGTGTGGCATGTTATGGTGAGAGTCCATTTGAGGGCTATCAATGCCAGGTCCACCAAGGGACTGTGTTTGAGAAATGATGGACTGCAAGGGTTCCTCATATTTCTTCATTCCTCCCATAGGAGGCAAGGCTAAGGGTAGAATGTTACCACTACTGCAATTTCCAGCGTTATTAGTACCGTTGTCACTGTCCTCAAGAATACCGCTCCTATCAGTGTTGTTGTTATTGTTTAGGTTGGAGGAGTTACTGTTAGGATTGTTGTTGGAGCCTCCGGTGTCTCCAGGGGCCCCACTGGCCCCACTGCGCAGCAGTAGCCTTTCTATGTCTCTCAGTGTCTGCAAAGACCGTTCCCTGTGTTCCAGCTGCTCTTTGGAAAGACCATCTGTGTTCCCCGGGCCACCCCTCTGGCCTGGGTCATTCTGCAGGTGTGCTGATAGGACAGAGGGACTCCCCGAGGGAGAGACAGTAGCACCAGAGAGAGGCAAACTTCCTGCACCCTCTGCACACCCGGGTCCTGGGACCGGGCCTGCAGGAGTGGCCGTGCTCCCTCCCTCTGACTTATGGGCAATGACACTGATGTTATTGCTGGAGGCTCCACCAGGTCTGGTGTGGGAGGATTCATTATCAGAGTGTCCTGTTGATGACGGTGTCCCTGCAGGATGCAAATGGCCTCCCACTCCTGCAGAGGCTGGCCTCGGTGTCCCACTCTGGGATTTGGGGGTGCCCATGGGTGGAGAGCTACTGGAGCTCACCTTCTCGGACAGGCTAGAGAGCTTCCCTGATGAGTGGCCCTGTAGCAGACATAAGGGAGAAAAAATCTGTTAAAACAAAGATAAAGACATCATAGGAAAACACAAATACTGACAATTTTATTGTATCTCACTTGCTTGGCACAAGTATTTCATTTTTGTCACAACAACTGCTAATGGAAACAGGAACAAAGTGGTAAGAGAGACCAAAATAGTTATACAAACTAATAGTACAAAATCAGCTTCCCTATACTTTGCACCTGTGATGATCACTGAGGGAAATCTCCCCTGTGGGTAAATACAGACTTGACAATTTGCATAATTTCATGCTGAGTTGCGGATGGCTGACCTGCTCCAACTTGGTGTGTGGAACATTTTGCTGGTGAAACAGAAGGATGGAATCTGTCTGTCCTTTCATTACTGCCTCTGCAGCACTGTCAAACAGAATGATTACACATGATTACAAATTAAATATTAATATTACTGAGGTGTACATTATTTCCCTTTTGGACGAGTCAAATAAATCTGAAACAAAAGGAGATCAATTAATGAAAAAGATCCATTAATGTTTGTTTGGTGATAAAGATGAAGATAATCTAGAGCGTATCAGTTATGACGGCAGTGAAAAATCACTGCACTTCTACTACTACAGTCTGGCCCGGACAGCTCAGTTGGTAGAGCATGAGACTCTCAGTCTCAGGGTCGTGGGTTTGATCCCCACGTAGTGTAAATTGTAACTTGTAAGTCGCTTTGGATAAAAGCGTCTGCTAAATGACTGTAATGTACAAAGGACAACTATGTGTCAGCCCTGCAAATAGTTCTCACCTGTTGGCTAGGCTGGTTGTGAAAACATACACCACTTGCTGGGAAGGCTGGGGCGGCTCTACCTTTAAACCTGGTCCCACTCCACGACCCATTGCTGGACCCCCTGGGTCAGAGATGGGCCCTGCAGATGAGCGACCAGTGAGCCCTTGGAGAGGACCAGCCAGCACTCGCTCCCCTGGGAGAAAGATTCAGCACACTGGTTAAATCTGTCTTCAGTGGCAGTTAATGGAGACAAGTCTTCACACCAATAGATCCTTTCAGCTCCAACATCTAAACACTAGATGGAGCTAAAACACATGAAAAGCCAAATCATTGGTAAGGGATGGCATGGTCATCCAAGCTAGCATCTCGTCCTATTTTAATGAACACAGAAGATTTGAAAACAGCTACTGAAAACAAGTTATGGCCTACACCCGTTGTCACTAGAGAAAAGAAATGTAAATGTGCGGCAGGGGAATTCTGCATACAATTCATGCTGAATGAGAGGACTGTTCAGTTCAGAGGATTGCAATGAGCCAGACTGCAAATTAGACCAGCATATTGTACATGAGGTACGTGAACTCACGATGGGATGCAGTGTGTGGCTTGTCTTCATCTTCCTCTGTGTCGGGTCCAGAGCACCATTCATCCCCACTATACGGCTGTTTCTTCTCCAGAACACAGCGCCGCTTACTGCGCATGACACCCTCTACAGGATAAGACACACACATATCAAAACTTTGGCTAACAACTGACTTGTCCGTTACTATTGTCCCTCACACAATCAGAGAAGCTCTGTAAAAACATGACAAATCAATGAGAGCGTTTTACAGGCCCATCACTCAAACGTCTGGCTGACCTGTCAGCAGAGCTACCTTCCAATAAAAATAAACATATCAGATAAGCTTGAGTGCTAGAAAGACTGTGTGTGACTGTGCAGAAGGACGTTTGCTTTGACAATGCAGAGGAAGGACAGCAGAGGGAGGACTGCTGCCTTAACCTATCCACAGACAGGCAGTCTGAAAGTACAGCCGAGACACAGAGCTGACCTTTCGTTTTTCTGCATCAGTTTTTGTTGCCAGCAGCAGACACTGGTTTATGTTAACAGGTGAGTCAGCTATTTAGCCCTATCTGCTACTTTGTTTAGACTTTTTTTTGTCATTGGCTCTCTCCAGGTGTGGCAATGAAGTGAAGTGGGGGGGTGACTTGCATTTCATTTGAATGTGTTTTTGTTTGTTCTACAGGCAGAAATTACATCACAGGGAGTGAGAGAACGGTTGGGGGGGGGTTGGTCAAACGGAGCCACAACATATTTCCCTTCAAATCTTTTATTCTCTCTTTCAGCCTCTGTTAAACTTTGTGTTGGAGCCACACCTCTCCCTCTCAGTACGTCAAGTAGCGTGTGTGTGTGTGTTTTTAAAGAGTGGGTTCAATGTTACAGGAAGCCCAGATGACTCAGTTTCACAAAATCATGTTATTGTAGTGTGTAGTCAGTCACTCACGTGAACATACAAATACTTAAATACACACGGGCAAACACATGCAAATGACACCAGCACACTGTACTAAAAACACTTGAAAACTTAAAGGCATGATCAAACACAAATGTTTACTGAAGCACTCGCAAAGGAATTTAGTCTTTAACACAGTCCTTCCACCCACTCTCTGTCTCCTGCTTGACTAAGAACCTCTCTAGGCTTACTAAATCTTCACAACCTCATGACCCATCTCTCCATTTGAGCACTGCAAAAAGCCTTGATGCTTTTTCATCTGAGACACGTTACTGCAGCACAGGCATGGGCCAACTATCAAAAGCCAGGGGGGAAATTCTGACGCTTCACAGAAAGGTCAGGGCATTTCAGTGAGAGAGAAAACAAGTTGTTCTGTCCTCTCAGTCCTTACATTCACTTCCTGCTGGAGGAGGTGAATGCACGTAATCTGGTATTTCTGGTAAAGATTTGGCTGATAGGGAGGGTAAAGGAAGTGAACCTCTGCATACTTAGAACACATTTGTATGTGTCTTACCTCCTTTGGCATCTGGTTCCAGGGCTGGAAGAATGGCATTTCTTGGTTCACCAGAGTCAATGGAGACACTTCTCTCCCGCTTTGATTTGGTTTTCAGCATCCCTCCGACACTGCTCACTGATTGGCTGACAGCCTTCAGCCCAGGGTTGCCGGGAGGCATCTGGTTGGTTTTGACTCCATGACTCCCAGCACCAACACCCTTTGGACCCAGGTGGCCAGCAGCTCCCTGCTGCTGCTGAGCCTGCTGATTTACATTGGGTATTTGGGATCGGCTGTCACTGGTTACTTGCTTGCCATGATTGGCTAGTTTATTGTCAGGGTGCATTTGATTGGCTGGTGATTGAGGTGGAGGTCTGGTTTGGAGAATAGCTGTGCCTGTTTGTCAGTGGAGCTCACACTGCCTACAGGCAAAACTGATGGAGAGTAGGAAAAAAATACCATCATGAGTACTTCAGACTATTAAAAACACTTCAACCACTTTAGGGCCTGATACACAATTTAGGCCCAAAACATTTCCAGTCCTGATCCACATACTACAAATATGCCATTTATAAGTGATCAGCAAATCGCTACTCGTCATATCTCAAACAGCACAGAACATAGCTTCATAAAGTAACTTGCAGGCTGAATTTCGACTTAAAATAAACCTTCAACAAAGCCAGTAGTGAGTTGACGAATGGCGCTGCACTCTGATTCCAGATTAGGCCTTTACAGCAATTTTTCCAGCCTGTTCACTCACCTCATCTCACCCAGACGTTCAACTGACATAGTGTCATGCCGTTCTCCAGGATGCTTCACTGACCACACACTGACCTGGGGGATAACAAGAGAGTAATACCATCAGTAAAGGAAGATAGCAACCTTCGCTGTCAGTGCTATCTGTCAGGGTATGTGTGCTCGGCCTCTGGGTCAACATCAACTTCATGAGCAAAGACGGAAAGGGAGAGAAGAAGCCAGAAGATTGATAAGAGAGCCAGGCCAAAGAGAACCTCTAATGTAACTGTCCCCTTAAGGGAAAGAGAGCAAATAGAGAGTTTGAGCTGGGGGAGGGACCTGCAACTCAGAAGCAGCTCTCCAGTGTTTTAGGCCCCGCCCCCTCCCAAGCAGTTTGCAAACCACAAAAACTCCACCACACATTCCACAACACTATCTGGAGCAATACCTGTCTCTCCCTCACTCGCTCAGACAGTCATTCTCTCAGTTTCGCACTTCAAATTCTCATTCTGGGTTAAAGTACAAATAAAGGAAAACTTACTCATTACTGATTTCAGCTTAGATCTGTTAAGATACACCAACAAACCGATTGTTCAGTGGTTTATCAGAATTTGCTGCATTTACTCTCAACCCCTTTCAGTGTGACCTGAGAGCCCAGATGAGGTGGCCTAAACTTCAGCCATCTGCTCCTACCTTTTACTCGCCATGCCAGGGAATCAGGCAGCCCTGATTCTGATAGCAGTGTTCAGACTCAACCTTTTGAAAAGGTCCCAGCACCAGGGCAGGCCATTCTGGGTTCACGTCCATAGCTGCAAGATGACGCCCTCTTGACACTGCCACCTGCCTGTGTCCATAACCCCAAGCCTCTGATTTTAACCTTTGCAACAAGGGTGTGTGCATGTGTCTAATCTAGAGACTATTTGTACACAAATCCTTATGTTGTCTATCCCACACAGGCCAGTGCTGCTTGTGCACAGGATATTCAGTACAGTTCTTCAGCATTTACAGGTCTCAACAAGACACTTCCAACATCTGTTGCTCTAAGAATAGGCAAAACAGAGAGACACCCATGTGAAATTAGTGCAACTGGAACTGGTTTGAACCAGGGTTGGTCAAAACAGTCAGTGCAGCCAGTTAAAAACATCTCGCTTAGATATTTGGCTGACATAATGCAGATCCCCTGTACACATTTCCACTGCTTTCCATTTTTGGTGGGTGACACAATCACAACACTGCACACAGCACAGTCAGTCGGGTCAGCTGTCCCTCTCTAACGGAGCCATGTGTACCACTCACTCACCTTGGCAGGTAATGGTAAACACACAATGCTGTAATTAGTCATTAACTAACATTGGCTCAAGTCAACACAGAAAGGTGCCTTGTTCGCTGGCTGAGGACTTCATCAGTCATTAACTCAAACAGGGACAGAGTCAGACCGTCGCTCCTGTTGACAAAGTGTGACTCACTTGCTTTGTGCAACGCAAGGCGGAGGCAGACTAATCATATGGTGAGTTGCTGACCTCCAAGTGGACGCTGGGTCAAGAAAAGATAAACCTATCTACAGTGACTACTAGCCTACCAGATAGCGAGGAGATGAGACTGCCAACATTTTGTCTTGAACTAGTTGACACAATCAAGGAGGTAAGGAGGGATCGGCCTGGAGAAGTTGTATGCAGTGCAGCTTGGGCCGTAATGGTGTGGAATTTTCTAAATTGTGGTCAGGAAAGCAAAGCAAAATTGCAGAGGGAAGAACTCATTGGACTGTCGAGTAAATGTTGAGTCTCACTAGAACATTTTGTAAACCTGAAGATAGGCCTGCCACTACCATTATGCCCACTCCGGGCCACATACAGTAAGTAGCTATATTTAAGCAATAAGCCACAAGAGGCCGTGCTTTACAGTACGGCTAAAGCCCTATTCAAACTGGATGATTTTTACTTGGGGAGGTGCTATAACGGAGGACACACAGCGATTGTTAGGCACAACTCAAAAGTGGCAAGTGGCTCTTTGGTTTTCTGAGAGTGGTAACACACCATATTGTATTTAACATGATTCCAATTGTTTAATAAATCTTCTTTTAAATCGATAAGAAATAATGTTATTCTTCGACCTTCCTGAGCTAAACAAAGTGGTTGCCAAGCAACACGTAAGTACCGGCATGAGTGGTGATTTTTGGTTAGCTCATTGAGAACTCTTATGCGGTCCCAGGTCTGCGTTTACGGCTCTGAAAGTGACTCAGAACTTCAGAGGAACCAGAATGATCGGTTTCAGAAATGTTGAATCAACGGACATTGATTTAGGGTATCAAAAAAGCTTACCCTACTCCAGCTAAAACATATCTATAGGGCTGCTTACACGTCGCACACAATTATTTTATTTGTAATAGACTTAAGATGAGATTTGTGTTGCAACATCTGGAGAAATGAAAGTGCTTCAGTGCATGGCAAACAGGAGGATATAATAAAAAACATAAATCATAATGTTTTGAGTTTATTTCAGATAACACACTTGACAAGGCCGGTCATACCTTGAACTAAAAAGGCTTTTAAATAAACAAGCACCATACGATTTGCAACATGCAGGCACCAGCTTACCTTGTTTCTAAAAAGGCATCGACTCCCTTGACTAATCAAACACACCTGGTGTACTGAGGCTAAATTCATTAGTGGCATCTGCAGTCATCACTTTCTGACCCCAACACATGAACATAACAAGACGTTTAGCTGCTAGGTTTGAGAAATGATTAGCGCTTCGTTATCGTGACATTTGAATCATGAATTGAATCAAATCAACCTGCTACACAAGTAATTTGCAATAACATCAAGGTTATAAAATCAAAGTTAATGTCCCTTGAGGGAGCTTTTCTCCATTTCCTCCCCGTTATCCAGTCCAACAGTGGCGCTGCCAACGCAGTTGTGAACATGCATTTTCAATGTAGCTTAGTGTCCATGTTGACGAGCTTGCAGCTTTCCACCTGGCTTCACAGACCTCAGCCCTTCCTATCACACAGAGTCTCCTGTAGTTCCCTTTGAATGGCATAACAGCTTCTCAGTGGCAAGACTTTAAGCCCCTCTCACAGGGTATGGACTGTCTCCACTGCACATTCCAGGTTGCTGCACCCCGAGCACTTAAACTGCTGTCCACCTCAGCAAGACCAGAACAGCCATCCCTTTACTGCATTGCATTCACTGCTGTCCTCGAATGCAGGCTCCACTGCTCCTCCAATGGACTTCCCAGCAGCTTCAACCCACCCCAATTTTACTGGACATTGCAAAAAAAAAAAAAGGGAGTAAAATAGCCACCTTCTGACACCGAATGTGACAAGGCCGACCACACCTTGTGCAGTAAAAGTCTTTGGTTTTTGTCAACGTGCTTTCCCCCACCCACGTTTTAATGTCGTCAAACACCAAACACTTGTTGTGCAAAAAAGCAGGTTCAAATAGTTTTGAAATGTGAAGGCACCAGTTCAACTTGTTATATAAAAAGGGAACTGGCTCCTATGACTCATCAGACAAACCTGGTGTATGTAGACACTGACTAATCAAGTTATTGGCATCACCTACACAGACCAATTACAGAGAAAACACATGAAAAAGAAACCGTGTTAATCATTTCTCAAACTGCTTAGAGGTGCATCAACAGCCATGTGCCCTGTTAGTGTCCTTGAGCAAGACACTAAACCCCTACCTGCTCACCTATTGTAAGTGACTTAGTTCTATACAAAGCACCTCAACCCATTAATGACCCATTATCAACTGAAATCTGGTGGTGGGATGATAGTTTTTGGCTTCTTCATGGATTCAAGCAAGAACTGTGATGGTCGGTCCAATTCATTGCAGCTTATACTCTCTACCTCTGTGGGCATGGCTGTGCAACATCCACACATCCACCACCAGTCACTATTAGCCCGAACCTCTCCAGCCCCTCCATCCGTCCCAGAGACTCTACCTCCAGGGTAGCTGCTTGACTCGCAGCACCAGCTCTGTTCTCGCCTCCTCTGCAAAATCTCCTCAGCAGTGTATTGTGGTTCACACAAGCATGGTTAAAGTGTAGACTCCGATAAAAGGTGGTTAAAAATGCTGCCGTCCATGGTTTGACAGTGGCATTCCTCGCTGCAGCCAGCGTTATCTCAGCTTTTGGAAATACGTGTTCACTAGCTAACTGGCTAATTTGCTTGGCTTCATTTTTTCAAGTTTTGCTGCTCCTCTATAACAAACCAGTTCTCACTGCTGAGAGGGGGTAGGTGTGGAGAAGACTGAGCCATGCCCTAACAGTTGTAGTTCCACTGTGCTATGATTCAACTTGCAGTTTTGACGTAACACATTGTAAAATCTAGACTTAGGAAAACAAAAATATCCAAGCAGAGTTGATATTTCCAACTGGAAGCAGTGACACTCCTATGTTCACCTATGGACCTACTAAATGCTGTTGTGTTCCTTCCAGGTCCAGTATTCCTCACTGTCAGACACTTAAAAAAGATGTTGCAGGAGTTATTACTCTTAAAGGAGATATTGTCTATTACTGAACAGGGTTTCAGTGAATTTTCCTGCAAGAGGTACCAAATGTTTAATCAAGTTTGTTCAGTATGTACTGGTGAAGTAGGTTTTTCATATTATTTGTCATATCACAAATATGATTATTGGTGAAATCAGTCAAAAACAACAGCTTGGCAACAGCATGTTCTTAACCCACTGTGTAATCAACGAAAGATTCAAAGCCACTGCGTTCGGCCCTGAATCTCTAGTGTGTCAGAGCGTAAAATATTCTCTACTTCCCTTTTCTCGTTTGACATTTTCACAAGTTTTCTGGAAAACAAATTCAATTTGACAGTTGGACCTCGTTCACATGTCTAGTCGCCGCTCCCAACAAATTAGGGAATTAATTCAATAAGTGTGAAATGCATAGCACATGGTGTTTACTTATGACGCAGACTAGTTTAGGCTACAAGATAAACACACACACACACACCGAGGTCTGCGTCCCTTTAACATCACTGGAAACAAACATTGTTCTCAATTAGGCCAAATGGTTTTGATGAAAGATGAATTAAATTTTTATCTGATCAAATTATTTTGCCAAAAGGAATTTGCCTTTGATTGTGGAAAAGGCTGACATTTATATATTTTTTTTTTCAAATCATGGATGATTTCCAGGATTCCATGCAATTCCCCGGAAAATAGTATAACAACCAGAGAGAGAGAGAGAGAGAGAGAGAGAGAGAGAGAGAGAGAGAGAGAGAGAGATCCTATTCAGTCTCAGCGGGTCACACAGTGCTCTGTATTTTTAGAGAGCAAGTTGGTATTTATAGACGAGAGCCCTGGGAAGTCAGGGGCAAAAGTGAGAAGAAAACGCAGAACCAAGTCCAGAAGGAGGAACACAGAAGTCACAAAGACGCTTTGGGGATCGAGACCAGTGAACACTGAGGCCAAAGTGTTTAATTGCAAAGCTGAATGAAGAATAACGTGTATGACGCAAATGCATACATGCTAACACAGAGATGCACAGTTGAGACTTTGTGACACTGGTTGGCTTAACAAACTGCATTTGTTCATGGCGCCACTTGAAATGTGGACTGGGGCTAAGAGAGAGAAAATGAGGTGAATGTGCAGGGCCACTGGGTGTCCTCTAGCTTGGGCTGGACAAGTCCATGTCTACATGAACATGAATGTCTGTTTCCAAAACAAGTCTTCTGAGACTGACCAGGTTCTCCTTTAGGTTTGATCAATGATAATGGTGATCTAATGGCATTTCCAATACAAAATGGCATCTCAGGTTTGGGCATACAGTGGTATTGGCACATCTAGCAATTTTAATTCACTCTTTCTTCAAACAATTAGGGTAAAATAAAAAGGAAGAGCCGCAAAATTCATCATTCATATTGTCAGTATTACTTTATAAAATGTATACTACTTGAATTGAACATTTCTTAAACTAAGGAAATTTAAAAAATCCTATACAGTATTATTGACTCAATTAATTGAGTCAATAATACTCAATTCCAAAATCTCAATTATTAGAGCATCCTAATAGCAAATATAAAATTTGTTAACATAGGCTACACTTTTGGTGCTGGGGAGAAATTCATCCTTGCAATATTTATCCTGGTTTTATCTGCTTTTATCTGACATACAATGCATGTCCTGACTTTTGCACTCGACTACTTTTAAAATTGCACTTTGTGGCTGCAATGTGGACTATGTGGCTGGTATAATGTCCACATACAAAGCTATCAAACTAGACCAACATTATCACCCTAGGACCACTTTCCATTGAGTGAGACATGGTACACTTTTCATTGACTTTTTTCTCTTAAATTTATCTGTGGTTTTCTATGGGGAAATCAGCCAGTACTAACTTGAATGTGATGGGATGGGAATGACAGTGTTGGATCTTGTATGTTGGTTCATGATGTGGAAACTTGAGGATTTATTCCAGGGGCGTCCTGGTGGCTCAGTTGGCTGGGGTGCATGCCATGTGGCTGCGGTAATGGTACAGACTTCACCAAATCATGGTAATAGAGTAACACAATATCACAGTTTGAGGCAATATTTGCTGTACTAGCAGTTGAGCTAGTCACCCTATTTGGTCCAGGCCTAAAAGCTGTTCTATTCCTCCCCCAACCAAGACGGCTACAGGATGTGACTGAAACTGTTGAAAAGATCTTCAACAGAGCAGACACAAGTAGCGCAGATAACAAAACAATGATTATTGTTTGTATGATGGGTTTATTTCAGATTAGGCACTGTAGACCTAGAATAAGCGCTGACACTGTCCCCTGTGGTCAGACTCCCACTGGGGCCAACCATACTAAAAATGCTCTCGTGGTATTGTAAGGCACTTTGGATAACCTAACGTCCACCAGCCAGCATGTGTTAGACATGCTTATGACAATGTTCATGGTGGGATTTAAAAAATACATTTAAAAAAAAAAAAAAAAAACCTACACCCTCAACTTACTGAGAATTGGCTGATCTTAGTGAAAGGTCCACTGGAGCAGTTACAGTGCCTTGCAGTAGTAATCAAATCCCTTGACTTGAGTTATTTCAAAACACATTTATTTGGGGGTTTTCGTTCTATGCAAAGCTTCATTCTATCAAAGTGAAAACAAAGTTGTTGAAATTTATTTGGAAGTATTTAACAGCACAGCAAAATGTCAAGGGGTTTGAATACTTTTGCAAGGCACTATACCTGTTTTTAAGGGCCATCAAAAGATGACACTCCACGCTAAGCTTTTCCTGACTCTAGGGTAAAACACAAAGTGGAAATTTAAAAAGGGACACGTAGGATGGTTCTGTCGGTTGCAATTTTGTCCTCCGAACAGAATTGATTTGCTGCGACTTCAGAAAAATCCAAAATGGTGATGATAGGCGAGCGAGCTCTGCCCAGAGTTCAAAACGGTGAAACAGCCATCAAACCCTTGCCAACTTCCACTTAAGTGGGACCAATTGAAGCAGTCTATTTTAGCCTTTAGGACCAATTGAGACCTAACACACACACACACACACCTAAAAATGTAATACAATTTAAGCTTTTGTACCCTTCTATTCCACACATAGAAACCAAAAGGTCCATGGTAAAAAAAAGACTTCCTTGATGACTATTTTCAAAGCATCCCCTGACAATGTGACCACCAAACTCAGCTTTCTGGTTAGACAGGTCACCTAATTAGATCGTGACAACACCCACCATCCGCAACTGATAATACAGTAACTGAATCCAGGTCATGAAGTGAGAACTGGTTGTCTTGTAGCGAGGATTCGGTGGTAATGCAGCCAATGTAGTTGTTTTTTGCACAGAGACGGTGGATTCAAAACTCATAACAAGTTTTATGAGTAAACAGAAGGCTATATTTGTACGCTGTCAGGAGCTGGAGGCAAGAAAATGGCACAATAGGAATGCATTCAAATGTCTTGCAGAATAGAAAATGTACTGCATATTTCACATTTTTCTAGTCAGAAAACCACCGCAGTGGGCCTGCTAGGAGTGCAACAGGCAGGGGAAACTCTGTTCACGCATTATTGACAGCATTCTGACATCTATTTTTTTTCTTTTTATAGTCGCTGTCATGCCAATCTTTATCTTTTTTCCTCCCTCCCCCATTCCTTCAATCACACCCTTGTTCTTCTCTCCTAACATGCTGTTTGTTTTTCTGCAGCCTGTTGTCGTGGGAATGTCTCAGTCTGCAAGCATAACAGGAGGTTACTGCAGGTCAGCATTCATTTGTACAAAGCATGAGCCAAAGCAACAAGAGAGAACCTGTGCAATTGGTTGAACGATCCATAATGTTGTTCAGCCTTTGATAAGGCTCCTAGTTGATCTATTATCTTTTCCATTTTGGGAAACGTTGACCCACAAATTGGGTTAACTAGTCTGATTTGTATAGCTGCCTGCTCTGGGCTCCATGCTGCAGCAGCTCTCTCACTGAATACTCTCAGCCAAGCCTTTTCATAGTACTTGTTGGGGGTAAATTGCAGTGCATTGTAGGACAGTACACAGGTGACAGCCAAGAAATCAACTCAGAAGGGGAGGGGGGGGGTTGCCGTGGCAACAAAACATGTCATGGGGCTGAGTAAATATAGGCTAACCAGTAGGCAATGTGCAGAAAGAAAGGCCTGTAATAGAGGAAAGGCGAAAGAAAAAGGAAAACTGAGATATGTGTGAAGGTCTCAAAGATACACATGTATAAATAAAGCAAAGGGTTAAGCAGAGGGGGAGGGAAGAAGGATATGTTGGCAATAACATTAACTGTCAATCAAAACATGCCCAACTATGTGACGTGTGTGTTTCTAACTGGTTGGTTGTATCATCGGTGCCCTCGGTTGGCCAAGAGGGCAACTTTCACTAGGAAGTAAGAAGTGGAAGTGACTTATAGAAGATCTGTTGGCTGCTCAGGAGAAGAGAGACTTACGTGTCTTCAACAGACTGGAAATTAAGTGGTAAGAAGACTTGGAGTCACCTACTCCATGGTTTTGCCTCCACTCAGGGACAGGGAAGTAATGGGCTCATTTTGTACAGAGGGTCAAGGGTTGTATCCGTTCCAACACATTCTGGGAAGAAAGCCAACTAGAGCAAGGAAAAAGACCAAACTGCAGCCACAGCACAGACAGAAGGGAGACAGAATGACACTGAAGCAGTCGGAAAATGAAGGCTGATGGACAGAGGCCATTCTGTGTAAAGCTGAAAACACACCTCCCAGTCTGCTCAGGACGGGAAAGCCAGTCTTGTCCAATCTGCTACAGTCTTTTGGTCTTTTCAACAGGTCAACCAACATCAGTCCAGCCTGCATTAAAAAAAAAGACGTCTATAAAAAAGTAGCAGTGCAACAATATACTCGGCTCATGATCTAGTTTGATCCAGAAAACACAGTTCATGATACAATATAATGACAATATCTGGTCTGTAATAAATCGCCGCTGTCAGGTGAATTTTGGTGATTTTCATGTTTTAACTTCAGTTGAGGGATTACATATTTCAAATGGGTTGAGAAAATTCTACAACCCTTGGGTTTATGAAACGTTTTGAAAACCAATAAGATGAACAAGCTGAAAACAAAGCTGTTTTTTTTAGTTCCTGTAAAGTTAACATTTTGGCAATACAAGGTTTTCACCTGATGACACCGTATGGAAAACCTTGTGGATTTTTACATCAGACCAAACGTTTCCATTAAAAAATATAATGCAATATTGCATAATGCAATACAGTGCAATTATTTCATTAACCAATGAACAAGTGACAAAAGGCGTAGAGGGGGCGTGTCCCAGGCTGAAGCAGTGACACAGGTTGAAGGAGTCTCTGAGGCGAAAACCAGAGGAAATGAAAGAAAGCCAAGAGGATCTGTGTCTTCGCCTGGATAGAGCAAGCATTCTTGCCATTATTACAGTGGTAAGAAATAAGGTGGGAAATCATCTCCAGCCACTATCCAAATCTTTGGCTGTGGCTGACAAAGTTGTCTACTCCACTAGCCACTTGGGCAGGTTATCAACCACCATTTAAAAGTGCTGTTCTTTTCCTAAAAAATACATGGCTGGTAAAGTAGGTAAATAGGGGAAATGGCTAATGAATTTTAGGATTTGCTGCCGCCTGTGACTGGTGGACAACACATTAGTTTCCTGCCCTGGTTTTAAATGCATTGGACATAGAAAGTGTGAGACGATAGAGATGGTGACGCCCTGGGTGCAGAGTCCCAGTTGTTTCTGTGAACATTATTATTTCACAAGAATGAGCCCTTTTCTAAGTTACTGGCATTTTTCCTACCAACTTTAGTAAGACTACAGCTAACACTAACTCACTAGATAGATCCTGCTAACTAGAGTAGCTTGTCTAGATGGTCTAGATGAGCAATCTAGAGCAGCCACGAGCTGATTCATTTGGACTCGAACAAGAAATAAATAAATGAATGCATCCTGCTACTGCAGAGTTCCTCCACCTGATTTTAAATCAAGCTGATGTAAATCTTTACGTTTTTGAATCATGAATGAATTGTGAATTTGAAGTGTGGTGTTTTGTCATTTATAAAGCACATTGTAAAGCAAATGGTATGCAGTCAGGGCCTGCAAAGACATTCCCACTACACCCCCGACAAAACCTGGATCAAAGTATCGAAAAAGATTGCAAACATGAAAAACCTGAAGCTTACATTCAGCTCCAAAAGCAATTTTCTGTCATAGAGCACTTACTTTTATGAGCCCCATTACTCTGTTCATACATTGTTAAAATGCTATGATGATTGGTTAGATCTGCCCAAAGGTCACCCTACATGGTAGAGTGGGCTCTTACCAACTCCTGCCTGGGAGACCGACCGGCTGAGACCAACTACCTCAAACAGCTCCTGACCATTGGTCACTAAATGTATTTTGACCGATTAGGTACCAAACCAGGCAGTCTGGACAGTGTATTTTGGCCATCAAGACTGCAAGCAAAAATGTACAAATAAAAAAGAACCTAGAAGAGCCCAGAACAAGTGTCCCAAATAAGGCTTAAATGTCTCTGAGGGGTTAGACTGAAGCCTAAGGTTTAAAATGAGCTGAAACATTGCTGGCCTATGGAGTCCTATGGAGTCCAGTGCTTAACCGTCTCAGTATATTCAGCCTCGTGGAAACGTTCTCAATATCACATTATTCTTTCATAGCTCACCTTAGCGGTGCTCCCTGTAACTCACCCCAAAGCTCTCAGATCACCTAACCAGATAAGAAACACTTTGTCAGCAGCTCACCAAATCTGCCTCTGCTTGCATTGGAGCAGTCTGTGTGGGCATGCAGTGGCTGCCATGTGCTTATTCATTTGAAGCAATTTCTGGATTAAAAAGAAAAAAAAGTCAGGATATAGACTTTCATCCACAACTAGGATATGTCAGCCAATGTAGCCTCGTTGCTATAGGATGAGACTACTTCATCGTCACCAGTTGGCCTGTTGTCAATCGATAACTTCAAGATGTACAAGTATAGCTTTCCAAAATATCCATGTAGTTTATAGTGCTTGCTAGAAATCAAATCGTACCATTACGCCTGGACCATCCACGTTAACGCATCATTATGGAGGCAGGAATAATTTGGCTCCCTTCTTCTAATGAAATAGTAGACGTGCATGAAGGCCTGCAGGTAGGCAGTGAAATGTCCTCATAAAACAGCACAAAAAGACAGACATTGCAACAAACTAAGATCTGGGAGATATCCCACTTGCACTCGAAAGCAGCACACAGTGGACTGTAGCCCTCAAAGACAATTCGGATCAAGTTGCAAACTCTGTTAGGTGCTATATATAGCTCACCAGGATATCATTCACACACAGATACAGCGCGCGCGCACACACACACACACACACACACACACACACACACCTACACCTGGACCTACTCAGAACTGCCCTTTGCACAAGCGGCAGTGCCACACACACTCACACACACACACACCTTGACTATCAAAATTGCACAAC
>OOFE01011004.1:0-11842 GCA_900323365.1 Monocentris japonica
GTATGTGTGTGTGTGTGAGAGAGAGAGAGAGAGAGAGAGAGAGATGGATGTACATGGCGTCATCGATCTGGTGATCCACCTTGGTAATCCAATTTATAAACCCATGAATGTATCCCCCATCTTTTAACTTTGATTTATGCAAGCTGTAATCATTTCAAGCAATTTTATGCCTCTTCACTGAGTGCAATCTTCATACTGAACGACCCAAGGACCACAAAGATAAGATATCAATCACAAAGCAAAATTAATTCATCTTAGAGAGCAAGCTTTGTGCTGTTGTTATACTAAGAGCTAATCATGATATTGCTGCGTTTTAATTCATGTTATTGAATACTTTGGATGAATAGTCGGAACAGTTATCTAAAAACATCATACCACTACGGAAGACTTTAGCCCCGGACCACTTTGTGCCTCGTTTATTGTCCTCCGTCTGCTGCACAGTAGACTGACAGATATTATGAAATCAGTATGAGGGAACATAGGGCATAGCTCAACCCCCTGTGTACCATATTTTGGACTCTGTTTGTCTCTGCTTATAGTTTCAATATGCATTCTCAGATGCTATGTAAAGGCACGGCAGCGGCTGTCGCTGCGAGGAGAACGCGGAATATCTTGGGTGCTGTTCTGGGAAGAGACGGCTGGACGTGGAGAACCCATGAGGTCAAACTTCTCAACACCTCTTCAGGTAACCGGCCTGTTTGAACAATAACCCACGATAGGCCAGTGCTTCACAGTGAATTTTATTACAGCTTGGAGGCGCTGTTACGACGGGAGGAAAGAACGTGCTTTATTTAAGTGTTTTATTTGTAATCTGTAATAATTCATTAATAACAATAATAATTATAGTTTCTCTTCCGCCAAGCAATATAGTTCATGACCGGTAGTGTAACAGCGTGTACAACAACATACCATTAGTACCACAAGTAACGGTATGATTTTCGGTTGGCGCATTGATATTCAAATTAACTGCGATGAGGTGAGCAGGTGAGTTTATGTGGCATTTTACAACGGCTTCGAACGCGACTAAGCCAATCAGAATCGAGGACCGGGACTATCTGTTATATACGTTTATTTACTTGTAGCTAACAACGTTGACTTCTGATGTAACCAGCCACCAGTGTTTTTTTTACGTTAAGTCGTTAACACCTGAGGCGAGTCAAAACTTGTTTCTTCCTTCCTTCCTTCCTTCCTTCCTTCCTTCCTTTCCTAGTGTTGAAGTGTAACAAGCTAAATTGTAATCGTTACCGTTATAATCCTTATAACCCACATCATTTGCAGGCCAGCACTACAGTGGTCTTTATGTGAAGTGTCAGGTTCATGTCAATACTTGATATGCATCTTTGCGTGTATTATATTTTGCCAAGTACATTATTGCCCTGATGGTCGTCGGAATTATCTGTGAAAGACCTGCTCATGCATTCGGCAACCCTGTCTTTTTGTAGGTGACACAGTGAAGATAGGAGACATCTCTTACCAACTCAAAACACCTCGGAATCCAGAGCTTGTTCCTGTCAAACACAGTAAGTAATAGTTTATCTGTGTGTGTGTGTGTGTGTGTGTGTGTGTGTGTGTGTGTGTGTGTATCTGCATGGACATGTGCAGGTTTGCATGAAATGAAAGGGAAAAAGTTGCAGCAGGCATAAGAGAGAGTTACAATTCATTTTGTGTGTGTGTGTGTGTGCTTGCTAGTTTCAGGCTCCCTGCCCCAGACCATAGCCCAGCACCTAAAATGGATCATGCAGAAAGACCTACTGGGGCAGGATGTATTTCTCATTGGCCCCCCAGGACCCCTGAGACGCTCCATAGCCATGCAGTACCTGGTGAATGGACACACACACACACACACACACACACACACACAGTTGCAATGTGTATATGAGACAGAGCTGTGTAATATCCTAGATGTTGAATTTTGGATGACAGCATTGTACCTGTTGACAAGCACCAACTTGAAAATACTCAATCTCGGGTGGCAATCAGACTGCAATGTTCCTGCCCTGTATGTGCTGTTTCTAAGCCTAACACGACATGATCCAAGCATCCAAGACATGAATGAATACAAAATATTGCATCACTACTGAACGCAGAACTGGAGACATTTTTTCATGCTCAAACTGACTGACAGAGCTCTTGACATAAAGACTATGATATGCAAAGGCTACACATTGTTTTCAATTTCAAGGTGTGCTTATCTTTGCATTATTTGTAATCATTTTTAGTAGATATACCAGCATTTTGAGGTACCATGTATGTGGTAAAAAATGCCAGGCTGGTATTTTAAACCAAAAATGCAACCTAAAATGCAATTTATGTATATTATTCCAATCTTCACAGACAGTTCCATTGATATTTGTGAACATGTATACAATTTTACAACAAAGCTGGAACTATTGAGTTGTTAGCAAAGGCAATCTGTGCATGAGACACAGAAAGCTGATGTGTTATCATGCTAACATCATAATTTTACTCAATGTTTCAGTGGTCACTGTTCTCATTGAAACTGTCTCAATGTCATGAACTATCCACGCATAAAACAGTACTTGTTACCATGACACAGTAGCCAAAATCCTCAAATCTCTGGCAGCCATGTTAGGGTACCAATGAATACCACAATACATAAATAAATGCCAAATTTTCTAACCATATAAATGTTGTGGCTAGAAGTCAGAGAGCCAAGGCTGTGTAATGTCATGAAGAGCTAAATTTATCATACAATTTAATTGCACCTTTCAATCCAAATGAGCTTCATTTCAGTGTTCCAGTAAGAGAATTGTGTATCTTTGTTACTTTTTGTCTTTTTATGTCTACAAAGTCAGTCTCCCATTTTCTGTTAGTGGGTCAGCTCCTAGAGTTTTTGGACTGTGTGGCTTCTAGCTATAAATGATTCTTGTTGATATTCAGAAATCTACACTGATCTCTCCCATAACTTGAGAAGAACATATCTTTTGTTACACTATAGGCTAACTACAAGAGATGCAATGTACATTATTACAATATTACTATTATAGTGCAGGAAATCTATTTGTAACAATTTGCTCATTTCATATTGGACCAAAATATTTTTGCAAAGTGAATATTACCACCACAAAATAAACTGATCCAGTTAGGAGACTAAAACTGTTGTGTGAGGTTCTGAAGTGTTCTACTGCTGCGTAGTAATGGATGTGCCCTTGTGGCTGACCAGGAGCTGACCAGGCGGGAAGTAGAGTATGTGGCTCTGTCCAGGGACACCACAGAGACAGACCTGAAACAGAGGAGAGAGATCCGCTCAGGGACAGCCTTCTACATAGACCAGGTAAGTCCATACACCCAGCCTACACCTTTTCATATACTTCCTATACTGTCTATCAAACCAGGTCCAAAATTAACACCTGCCAAGCATCAAATGCCGGAAAATTTATCTTTGGCAGATAAATTAATAAGGGTCATCCGCCACACTGGCAGGTAACGTTTTGAGATGGTAACATTTGAATGCCTTGGTTATATACAGTCTTTGGTCTCTGTCTGTTCTTAAACTTTAAAACTGCACAGTAAGTAGCTTATAAATACAGTTGATTCAGTTTTCCCACCCACATTGTCTAATAACCATCTAATTACTGTTGTGTGCAACTGTGGTCCCCTCCCCTCCCTTTCCATCCCCTTCCATTCCATGCCATTTGTTGATTTATCAGGGTTTATGCAAACACACACCCCCACACTCTGTTGAGGAGTTTCTCAGTCAGGTAACCACGGAGACCAGCAGCTCCACATTATCAGGGATCATTTCTCCAAGGAGAACTTCAGATCCTCCATTCATTCCCGGGGGTCCAGAAGAATTGATCACTGGAAAAACAATCCCATCCAAGCCTCGTCATTAAACCCTGTCACTGGGCTTCGAGGAGTCAATAGTTGCAAATGATGATTTGTCGTGAGCTGCAATAATTAACATTTATGCAGTCATGTCATTATCCACAACTAATTAGCGCATATCTGCATTAGTGTTAAAAATAACTCTGTTGCGTAACAGTTCAAACATCATCCCCATGGAGACAGAATTAAGTTTTTCTTTACTTATTGTTCAAGAATTTATCCCTGAGATTCACCCAGGACACTGGTCAGCTGGAATTGGGAAACAGTAACTTTGAGAGCTTCTTATTGTCTTAGTGGGGCTAGAAGGGAGGTTCATTAGAGTGTAGCTACCCTTTGTTTCTCTGAGTGGCTGGGTAATTAAATAGGGATTAAGAACTGAGATGCAGCACATTATGGTTTGCAAATTCACAGTGGTACATACTGTGTACAGTATACACTGCATTGTGTTGTTGCTTCCAAATGCTAAATGAATGGATTAAAGTCCAGGAAGATGTCGCTGAAATATTTCCTGTTAGTCCCCCTGTCCTTATCCACTGATACAGCAAGCGATCTACAGTAGCTGGGTGATAAATTCTTTAATGACTGGATTAAGGAAGGCAGAAAAATAGCTTCCAGCCAACACCTCCCTTTATCTCCCCCACTCTCACCCACCTCCCACCGTCACATCAAAATGAAAACAGGTGTCCATTGTTTCCATGGAAACTGCTCTTGAATAGTTACAGCATTTCTGATTGGACCAAATGGGTGAGAAGAGGCGGCCTATTTCTGGTCTCCTTTAAGTTTCAGGGAATTTTGTGCTGTCTAATGAGACATAGGGGCAGGGTGTACTGTATGTGTTTGTCTGTGTAGGCATGTGTTGGTGTGTGCATTGGTGAGAGCACTATTGGAAGAAATTGGAGGAGGTGTAACTGTGTGTGTGTGTGCCTGTGTGCCTGTGAATGTGATTGGCATGTGCATGTACACATGCCTGCATGTGTACTTGTTTGTGTGTGTGTGAGGGATAGAAGATGTCTGAGTGTGAGTTAGCTTTTCTCTTTGAAAATATTTGGGAATGTGGGTGTATCAGTAGGAGACTTGTGTTTGTGTGTTAACTAGAACATCCAAGTATTCCTGAGGGCCCTGGGCTGATTTGGAGTCCTATATTCAGACTTAACGTGTCAGTCCCTGTGCTCACTCTCTCCCTCCCATCTCTCCACTCTCGTCCCTCTGTCTCTCCACCTCTCTCTCTCTTTATCCCTTCCTCCTCCACTCCCAGCTCTCCTCCACCAAAAGTCCGCATGTAGGATGGATAAAGACACAGGGATGGAAGTAATCACAGCCCTGCCATCTCTCTGCCATCTCCAACCACCTCTCCCCAGTTAGCAGGCTCTTATGTAAGGCAGCTAACCTCAAACCCACGCTGCAAATAGACTCTATTACAATAATAAATAGCTTCCCACCTCCACTAGAGCTTATAGTCTACTGAGACCAATGCTCAGCCAACCAATGCTCAGCCAACCAATGCTCAGCCAACCAATGCTCAGCCAACCAATGCTCAGCCAACCAATGCTTAGCCTCTGCAGTGACATCTTCCATATGTAAAAGACATTTTCTTTTGCAGGTAAAATTTATACTCAGGAATCTCAGAATTAGAGTCAGGTATAATCACCAAGTATAATAAATGTACAGGAATTTGGAGGCATTAGGTGCAAATACATACTGACTTCTAAGTACATACTGCCACACATGGTACAAGGACAATAAGCCCTTGCATGCAGCGCAAAGAGACAGTACAGGACATAATATGCAAAATTTCACTTTTCATATTTATACTCATCCATTCATATTCATTCAATGCTCCATAAAGCCTGTTGCTCAATAGGAATGTTTGCTAAAACTATCAAGTATCTGGTGGGATGTTCTCTGTTCTGCAGAGACAGTGACAGGCTTGAACACAAGGCCTGCCTGTGGTTCCCCCTCTCTCTCACCAGCCTGCGTCACTTACATTTCTAACAATTATCTGATTACAGCGTTGGTGCTGAAAATGGATCGAGAGTTAAATATAGAGCATCTGGTCCTCACTATAGTTTTATGGCTCCGCTTCCCACACAACCTGCCACGTATTTACATGTTAACCTAATTACATGGCCACTCGCTCTGTGGTCCGCCCAGACAGCTAAAGTTTCCTGCCTCTTGACGTCAGACTTGCTTTTAGATTTCTGCAGAAATGTGCGCACACACACACACATACACACACACACACACGCTTACACACATACATGCACAGATGCATTGACACACACACATGCACACACACAGACACACATACTTAACTAAGCCAAAAGAAGCAACTCTTATCCCACATTTTGTGTTAGAAAATATGCCTTCCTAAAACAGATGGGACTGCTTTGAACCATGGCTGGAGTGGCCATGGCCGTTCTGAATACAATACGCAGAGGACATCCTCAGGAAAGGCTTTATGGCAAGCCTATATTGTTTAATGGAGCATGGGCAGTAAGAGTTGATGCATGGTCAGATTGCTGTTTGTGTAAATGTTTTTAGCTCTGTTAGTGTTGGCGCAGGGTCCGAGGTTGTGGTGGAAGACAAAGCAACAGGCTTGTACTGTGGTTGAAGTACTGCAATTCATTATTAGGATTAGCCTTTAAATTTAACGATTTAACCCACTGTCTCTTTGTGACCAACCCCTGCCCCCGCATCCCTAAGGAGTTTTGGAGTATTGATTGTGTTCATTGATTAGCCCCATGTTCCACTGTGTTTGTCCCCAGTGTGCAGTAAGGGCAGCGACCGAGGGTCGGATCCTGGTTCTGGAGGGACTGGAGAAGGCAGAGAGGAATGTTCTGCCTGTCCTCAACAACCTGCTGGAGAACAGAGAGATGCAGCTGGAAGACGGACGCTTTCTCATGTCAGCCGAGCGCTATGACAAACTGCTACAGGTCAGCTCAGCAGGCTAGCCTAAATAAGACATCATAGTCTTGGACTGAGGACCATAGAGGTCTGTTACCCAGGGTAACACATACTAAATCAATCCTTTCTTGTTTGGGAATTAAATGTGAAGTTGAATTTTTGTTATGCTGAGCCAAATTCAGAGTCAGTCAAGCGTGACAAACTATAACTGAGCGCTATCATATCATTTACAGTATCATGTCTGGGTCCGGATTCAAAAAACCTTTCAAAGTGATAGCTAGCAGACAGAGTGCATTAATGTTATCAAACATGCTTATTTAAATGACTGAAAATACATTTTTGGTGCTTCAATGTTAGTTTATATCGCGGTTGCTCAGTAAACCCTATTTCAGAAGTTTGTAAGTAACAAACCAAGAGAGGTTTGTAACAGATGAGACTGACTAAAACCTCTTCTTAGGTAACTTCTTATGATGTATCTCAAGAGCACATTAGTGAATGTGGCCTCTGTTCTTTATTGAGTAGTGTCTAATACAAAGAAGTAAGTAAGTAAATAAGAGCTGTACGTCATTGCCACATTTACACTGTGGGACTTGTTATTCTTTTAAATTATGTATCCAGCTGTATCTGAACAACTGAATATATAATGTCAGTTATAGACACAACAGAAGGGTGTCAGAATAGGGTGGACTTTATGTACGCTTCGGCCCATTCTAGGAGCATACCAAAGAGGAGCTGGATGCCTGGAAGATCGTCCGTGTAAGCGAGGACTTCCGGGTCATCGCACTGGGACTTCCTGTACCCAAGTACAAGGGCAATCCCTTGGATCCTCCTCTCCGTTCCCGCTTCCAGGCCAGAGACATCTACTACCTACCCTTCAAGGTCAGAGCAACAATCTCAGATTACATTTCCACCATTTTAGACATTTAGCTGACACTCTTATCTGGAGTAATTTACAGTGTGTGTAACTGTAGATTAATCTTAAATTCCTCGATCACCAAAATTACAAGCAACCAGTAACAAGGATTGGAAAGGTCTGGGTCAACTAACATCTTCTCCCTAATCCTTTTATTGTATTATGTTAAACTAAGTACGTAAATATTATTGCACTGATTACATATTGAGGTGAGGTGTCTCACTGTTCTCATCTCTGGTGGGGTTTTTTTAGGACCAGTTGGAGCTGTTGTACACAACAGGACCAAATGTTGCAGCTGAAAGGTAGAGACACAATGCACTTACTATAGCCAAGCCCTCTCATTACTTCTTTAAATGGCTTGTTTGACTTGTGGTTATTCTCTGTGGTCACATTAATTCTCAGAGGTTTTTATGTTCTGCTGTTTCCTATGTGTCAGGGTGTCCCAGCTGCTGTCCCTTGCCACCACGCTTTGCTCCCAGGAGTCGTCCACCTTGGGCCTGCCTGACTTCCCTGTGGACAACCTGCTACCTGCCCTCCAAGTGCTGGTGAGACCCTGGTAGATACAGGCACCCTAAAACCTGCTTGCCCCTTCCTATACATGATCCTGAAGGAGGGGGGTAGTGAAATGAGAGGCTAAAATGAAAGCGAATAAGAAAGAGAAGTAAAGAGAGTTCTAGGGAGAAAGCAGACAGTGAAAGAATGAGATAATCCTTCCCTCCAAGGGGTCCTGAACTTTTTCATGTCATTGGATAAGATTTTGTCCTAATGACACTATCTGAGGTAGAAAATGCATTATACAGAATATACAGAATTGTCTATACTGTTGGTAGGAGGTGGGGGCAGTGAATTGTATGAACTAGGGAGTGAAATAGTGAACTTAAACCATTCCTCAATTTGCTGGGGACCCCATGGAACTCCTCATCTCTATATCCTTTCTTTGTTATTGTTGCAGAATGTCTTCCCCATGCTGTCCTCCCAGCAGCTGGTCCAGAGACTCTATCCATACCACAGCATGCTTGGCAAAGAGGGACGCACCGCAGTGGAGGGCGTCCTCAGTGTAAGGGGACATACACACACACACACATACACATGTGCCCAAACCTTACGTTCAGACTGAATACAAATAAATTTAGAGGCAGTGCAAAGTTGTGCAAAGCCAAAAGGAGGAGTCGAATGGAATGAGGTGGACACAAGTTCGCCCTAGGTGGCGTCAGCTGAGACGAAGAGATCTTCACAGGAGTTTAATTGTTTTCAAATTGAGCGAGAAATTCAGTTTCTAATCAGAACTCTATCCAAGTACCTGGAAAAGTCTCCCTCCGCCTAATAGTTACAGTTGGAGGTGTTATTTATGAACAATAACACTTACCACTGACATTGCACAAAAAGTTTGGCTGTCAAACCTGGAACAAAAGGATTGAAGAAAAAATAAAATGATGAGGCATAGTTTCTAGTACTTTACATTTTCTTCACCTTTATAAAAAAAAAGAAAAGAAAAGAAGTCATCCAAATGTCAGCCAAAACCACAAATCATAATATAGGTTATAGACAATAGGCCTGGCTGCTTTCTGTGGTGTCAAGTGGTGTCATCAATCGTGCTTGCATATCATTGCTTTCTTGTTTTTCAATTGAAGTGATTAATCTCATGTGAGCAAATGGAGGGAAAATTTCACAGACTCGCACACACACACACACACACACCAACACACACACATACACACACATTCTGCTCTCTTTCCTAGAGGTTTGAGCTTTTGGATGGGCAGCCATTTCCCAGTACCATTCTGAATGTTTACTCAGCCAGGGATCTGGAGGGCCACGCAGATGTCACATTACGCATTGCAGACAAGGACGTCACCTTTCAGGTACTATTGGAATGGCTGTTATGGTACTAAACTAAAGCTACTAAACACATTTCTTTGTTTTGTAAAATAGACTGAAAGAGAAAAAGAAATGAGAGAGAAAAACATCAAGACTCCTACACACTTGGGAGTTTTGAGAGGTTGTCGGACTAGAATGTGGACAATCTGACTTTTCCACCAGCTTGGATCTCTCACAAACCACCAGGCCCCAGCCATGGCCCAGAAAAATGAATTGAAAAAAACTGACACCATGCTTCTGGCTGTGTGGAAAAAAAAAAAAGGAAAGCATTATTCGTTCATTCATTAGACAGTGATGTCCATTGTCTCTTGTCAGACCACACACACACAGACAGAGAGACCAACCCTGTCAGTAGCCTGACCATCTTATCTCTGACCGACACTCTGTAGTTGACCACAAATCTCTGGAGGGAATCTCTATCGCTCTTTATTTCTCCCTCTTGACTGGATAAAAAAGAAAAGGCAGTGTTGGTAGATGAGTCACTGTGTGAGGGTTTGGAGGACTGAGATATCCCAGAGTTCAAGGAACAGTGGTACTGAGCTTCCAGCCAAAGAAATGATATCACTAGCATAAACTCTTTGAAGCCATGTTTTCTTTATGTTTGGCAGGAAATCTGTTTGCTTAGAATATGCAGTGCAATGCATCACATAGATTGTATGATAATACTATACTATTAAATACTTTGTTCCCAGCCCACGATCACAGTGTATCAGTGATCCAACTGCGTGCCAATGTTTTATTTCCCACTTCTCCAAAGATTTTTCATAAATAATGCTAGAAATGTGATATAATATTGATTACTCAAGTGTGTTTATGTCTATTGAACTCCAGGTCCCAGCAGGCACCAAGGAGCCCCGTGCACCCAACAGTAGCCCCACCTTTGTCAGTACATCAAGCCACGCCCAGCTGCTAGCTGAGATGATGCAGTCACACATGGTCAAAGATATGTGTCTGATAGGGGCCAAGGTAGCTAACACACGACACACTCATGCACACACCCACCCACACACACACACACACACACTCGTATGGTGAATATAGACCCTGTGCTTTTGATAACAATATTGCTGTATCTTCTAGGGTTGTGGCAAGTCAGTGATTGCCAGAGAGTTTGCTGAGATGCTGGGTTACAGCATAGAGCCTGTCTTGCTCTACCAGGTAAATATCACACTAGTCTTGAGGTGTGTGTGTGTGTGTTGGATATGAGCTCATGTCTGTCAGGGGGAGCACATCACTGCATCACTGGCAGAGACACTTTCCAGAGTTTGTGACCTGTGATATCATGAAGGAGGGGTCATCCCTTTGCACCAATAGGGAGAGAGGAGGGGCAGACAAACTGTGCATAGTGTGGATGGAGTATTTTTGACTGAGGAGACCTCCTTAAATAGAAGTCCTTTCATCTGAGGAGAATATGCCTCTGTTTTGTTTTGGAATTTCCCTGTTCTTGTCACATAGTTTTATAACGGAGTACATCTCTGTTATAAAGCTATGTGACAAATGTTTAATGACTGTTTCATCCACCCTACTGTTTTCCACCCTACTGTTTTCCACCCTACTGTTTGCCAGTTGTGGGTCCGCTTGCCTGCTAAATGTGTGAATAAACCAGTAGAATTTACAAATAGTTGGCTATACTGTTCTAGGCAGTTCATTAAAGCTTGAGGTTATTGGTCATGGTGTACTATATGGTATAAGTCATACTTGCTCATACAAACTCAAACTCGTGAGTTTGAATAAGCATACATCTCACATCTGCAATGCCTGTGAAGTTGCAGTGGGTTGTTTAATGTTAAAGTAGGACAGGGTTTTGGCCAAAAGACCCTGCATCTGGCTTCCATCATAGATACCTGGGCCTCAGTCCTCCTGTCAGGCCTGGGACTGACACTAACTGGAAACTAGAGAGCAGGGGAGCAGTGCTAGGCTGTGTATGAGTGTGGATGTAAAACTTTAGGTAGTAAAACCTCCCTCTCTGTGTTTTGTGTGTGTGTGTGTTTGTGTGTGTGAGAGAGAGAGAATCTGTGGAATGCAGTCGGTCTGTAAGGATTGTGCAGGAAATGAGATCCCTGTGTGTGTATGTGTGCTGAAGACTTATGTATTAATGCATCATGCTGCAGCTATTTTTAGCTGGCTCGGGTCAGGGGTTACTTGTGCTTTGGGAATTGTGGAATCCTGTGCCGGGCAGTTCATCTTGTCAACTCAGAAAATCCCATTTTGGGGAAACTGAGTGACATATAAGCTGGAGAGGAATTGAAAATATTTATTTGCGTGTGTGTGTGTGTGTGTGTGTTTACCTGCACTGTC
>OOFE01011006.1:0-13254 GCA_900323365.1 Monocentris japonica
AAAGTGTAATTTAAATGAAATTGTCAATAACTGTATTTGTACGTTATTATATCTCTGTATCCATGCTTTGCCAGATGGTGGCACCATGAGCAGTGGACGCAAGGTACGCGTAGAGAGCGGTTACTTTTCCCTGGAGAAGACCAAGTCGGAGCCCTCAGCACAGCCCACGCAGCCTTCCCAGCCACCCCAGCACTTGCCACTGTCCTCTTCAGCATCCTCTTCCTCTCTAGGAGCCCCCAACCACAGGTACAACTCTGAGTCAGACCCCCACACCTCCCCTTATTATTACCCCTCCCCAGACCCCCTCCCTTCCCCAGGTGCCCTCCTCTCCCCCAGCTACTCCACCATCAGCTCCTCTCAGAGCTCACTGGACTCTGAGCCCAGCAGCAGTGCACACAGCTGGGATGGGCGCAGTGGTGATGGAGGCAATGTTGGTAGTGTCGCTGGAGGAGGAGGAGGTAGAGTGGGCCGGTCTGGCAGGGAGTACGCAGCGCTGTCGGACGTGCCACGGGCTCGTAGGCTGAGCTACCGCGAAGCGTTTCGCTCGGAGAAAAAGCGGCAAGAGCTGAGAGTGCGGACGCGGAGTCCCGGCAGAGAGGAGGTGGCCCGGCTGTTTGGGGAGGAGCGCAGGTGAGAGGCATGCACATCACATTGAAAGACTGTACATATAAAAGGCTGTCAATTTCTCTCAACCTACTGTAAAATGGTGATTTGTACTAGGTAGACTCAATCAGTTCTGACCACAAATCACATAGCAGGAACATAAATGCAGATTGCAGCCAAACATGATATGGTAATCATAAATGACTCACTGGTTGTTTAGTGCAGAGTTAACCTTACACTTTGCCCTACATGAAAATCACTGAATGCATGCAAAGACCTATTTTGTTAACCTCCATAAGAAGTACTTTAAACAATCAGCAATTCTGTTCTCTAGCACCACCCTGTGGCTGCTGTCTTTATTTCTTGAACATCTGTTTCTGTTGGCCATCTTATTTTACCAGGGGTTTGCTGTTATGTTTCATGGGAATTAAATGCATGTGTTACCTTCTGCACCTTTTCTATTGGTCTCTGCCTCTTGCTCTTGCTACTTTGCTATTTGGTTTTGTTGTTTTGATCTCTTCCAGGGGCTTCTGAAAGGAGCTTCCCGGAGCTAATGCTCTGCCAACCCTTCCGCCCCTGTCCCAATGCTGTTCCCTGCTGGTCACCGCTGATACCTGCTTTCTGTCATTTCATCTCTGCACTGCCTGGGAGCGCACACACACATACACACTGATGTATATACGTGCTTACACAAACACACACACTGATTTTTATACATACCGTTATGTATCGCTCTGTCTCTCTCTCTCACTCACACACACACACACACACACACACACTAACAAGTCCAGTGTCCTCAGGTAACGCTGATTGTGCTGCCATTGCTGTTATTCCTGAGATCTGGTTCTTAATCCTCCAGTGACCCACCCTAGACTTCTTCCTCTTCATCTAGAGTTTAATCTCTCCCCATATCACACTTCTCCTTCATACTTTGACTCATTCTTTTTGGGCATCATCCTTCTACATTAATTTACACATTGCTGTCTATGAAAGGGACTTGGTGTCAAGATTAATGTCCGAAGTCAAATGTCGTTCATATGTAAATCCATCGCAACACATTCTGCACTCGTATTGAAATTACTCTAAAAAGGACATTTATTTTGGCTCAAAGTTGCTTCCATGTCCTTCTCTGATCTTGATTTAATGCTGACTGATCCTGAGACCATTTGAGGAGGATGCACTGCAACTTGATCTCATGAGCTACCCATAATATTAGGATTAAGGATTAAGACATTTAGGTTTACTTTCTTTACTTTGTCAGACATAAGGCTATTTTCTGTCACATTTCATGTCTGCTGTGTGGACTGTGAGTTGTGTATGTTCTGCTAAAACATATCTTTTTGTGTCTCTTAGGCGTTCTCAAGTCATAGGCCAATTTGAGGAGGGTCAGCATGTAGAGCGTATGGACACAAGCATCTCCACTGAGCCCTCCTCTAATACCATGCTAACCGAGCGACAGGGCCGCAGCGAGAGGCGCTACCTGGCTAACAAACAGGTACAATATTCTTTTCATCAAACTTAAATAACTAAATCAAACAAGTATAAAACACAATGTCAGAGCATGTAAGAGTAAAATGTAAAGGTGGGAGGTGGAAGCAGGGAAATCTTTTTTCTCCATATTACGTCAAATCATGTTGCATCACTTGCGTCATGCTTTTTTAAAATATTTTTAGGAGATGTCACTGGATGCTGGGAAGGAGCGTTCAGTCCCTGACGTGTCCAGCTCCACATTCGCTAACTTGAGAAGAGCCAAGTCACTGGACCGCAGAGTCACCGAGTCCTCCATGACTGTAAGTTCTGAATAGTCTCACAAAAGTGTACAGAGCCATAACCAGTGGACTACAAAACCATTTTCATGGCTGGTTGGCATAGATTTACCACATCAGGGAGCATGTTGGGTCAAGGACTAGATGTTCAAGAAAGAGGCAGATTTATCAACAAAGGTTTCTGTGCAGAAAGTAGGGCTGTTATATGTCAAATGACTGATATGCCTCCTAGGGGACAGGGTTGATTAAATATTTACATTTGCAGTATGCAAGACAACAGCAACAAAACATTTTTTCCAGCATGTATGTAACCAGCTTAGTTATTTGTTTACATCAATTAAATTTGACAAAATGTGAAAATAATCCTCTAGTCTTCACAAGTGAGATTACAATGGCCCTTAATGCTGCTAAATGCTACACTGGGATCTCTTTGGGTTTGAGCCCTGCTAGTCTAACCAGCAACAAGCTGATCTGAAGTCTGTTCAGGAAATCTTGTTGGGATGATCCTGTGTGGTTGGTCCTGCTGGGGAAAGCTGCAGCTGCCTGAACCCCCAACACACACACACACACACACACACACACACACACGCCACCCCCGATATAAATAGCAGCACAGAGGCAGTTAGACCCGCAGTAGTGTGTATTTCCATGAGACAGACAGAAACGGACAGATTGTCAACATATGAAGTGTACTGAGTGTGGAGACAGTTATCCATCAGAATGACTCTCTGCCAGACGGTGCCACCACACCTGATGAAGCTCAACAAAAGCAAGGTATTGTTGGAGTGAGCAGAAACCAGGTTTTAGAAAAATGGTTTACTTTAGAGTCTATAAACAGACTGAGCTTGGTTTGAATGACTGAGTGAGGCAGTTTGAGTTTCACAGGGAAAGTCCAGCTCACGGTGAGCAAAGTGGCCAGTTGGTCCCTTTGGCTGGAACCATATATTGGCACTTTAAATGTAAACAAATACACATAAATTGAATGGTAATTACAGAAATGACAGCAATATATGTTCAGATTACATCAGTGATGTGGACTGGCAAAATGTAAACATTGACCACAATGTTAGGATGTGGAATGCATAAGATGAACAGTGTTTGACATGATCTTTAAGTATGTGGAACATTTGCTGCAGTAGTGTTACTCCTGGCTTTTTCTCTTGATTTTTCATTTGTTTCTTTTTGCCTCTTTTATTGAGTTCTTATTTGGTTGAAGTTTAGTTGAAAATGTCTTTTAGACTAACCGGTTGCCAAGTTAACTTGTTGATAATGATGAGCTAATCGAGTTGTATCACACATCACATGACATTGATACTTGATGCTTCTCTGATTTGTCTTCCCTGCAGCCAGATCTGCTGAACTTCAAAAAAGGATGGATGACCAAGCTATATGAAGATGGAATGGTAATTTGCTTCATTAGTAGAAATGAATGACTGGAGACATCAACTCCTTTCCTCTATAGAACTACATAAACTTTTAGATATTATATAGAGGGCTGGTGAAATCCAACTAATGGTGTCTTATTCCCCCTTAGTGGAAGAAACACTGGTTTGTTCTTACAGACCAGAGTCTGAGGTACTACAAGGACTCAATTGCTGAGGAGGTAAGACTATTTTTTTTTTTTTTTTTCAATTTTGTCAGTGTTTTGGTTAAATGGTCATCACTTTATCCCCATGAATTGGTAATTGAGTGTTTTTTCATTGCTTTTAATTCCATTTTTTCCTTAGGCTTCAGATCTTGATGGTGAAATTGACTTATCCACATGTTACGATGTGACAGAGTTCCCTGTCCAGAGGAACTATGGCTTCCAAATTCTGGTGAGTGATTGATCAATGTTAAAAATTTTAAGGTGAAACTCGTAGTCTACACAGTGCAGCTCTGCTGTGACCTGCAAGTCTATAAACAGCCTGAGACACCATGTGGTGCAACTCTAGGTATCAGGTTTTGCATTTCTCTGTTTAAAACAATTCTTTGTCCCTTCATGAAGGATGTCACTTGACCTGTCATCCCTCTGTGAAAGGCTGACATCATTGGGGTCTAAATCTGCCACAGACTTTGCCACCCCTGGTTATCCCTCTAAACCTGCGTGCCCTTCATCCTGCACAACATGTTTACCTAACCTCCCACATTCAAAGAGCCCATCCTTGTGTCCACACTTGCTCAATACTTGATGTTTTGAAAAAAAAACTGATGCATAAGCTAGCTTTAAGGCTTTCACGCTGAACCATAATGGCATAATAGCTATGCAATTCCATAAAGCTTCCGGTGAAACTAATGTAAGGATGTATTTGACTGTAAAGCAAACATCTCATCCCTTTAATACTTGCTGGACCTATAGATTTGCTTGCTTAATCATAACTGCAGCTGATGTCAGTGGGTGTTTTGTTCATGTTACCAATGGATTCCGACTTGCCATACACATCCAGCCTGCATGAGGAGAACAGTAACTGCAAGGTCATTTGTTTTGTTTACATTGGCTTGAAGCAGCTTCCGTGGCTATTTTCCGGTGGAGGGCAGAAATAGAGTAGTAGAGGGGATCGTTGTCTCTTTGGCTGAGAACAACATGGGTTTAGTGACGAGAAATTAATAACACCAGTATTTATAACTACTCTCTGATCCATTTTCAGACTGGAAAGGGGGCTAGAACTGGGCTCAGTGCAGAACAAAAACACATTGTTGTATACATCAAATAAATGTGATGCCTAATTTTGATAGGATTCTTGTAAATCTCTGTTGGACACGGTGCTATTCTGTTTTCAGATAATTATTATTGTGACAAAGGGTTAGGCAGCAGTAAAAGAGGGAAAATTGAGATTCAGGGATGGTGTTACTGGTAAACTGTTTCGCACACTAAACTAACAAACATCTTCCTTTTTTTTAATATTCACATTTCACATTATATTGTGTATTAGCCCATATTAAAGCCCTCCTCCACTGACCTCACCAAAAATTGGCAATGAGGTCACTGTAAGAGGTCTTTAAATCGGCATGTGGTCGCATCCCTGTCAGTCATTCTAATGTCATGCTTGCCATGTCTCCAGAGTAAGGAGGGGGCGTGCACTCTGTCGGCCATGACCTCTGGAATCCGTCGCAACTGGATTCAAGCCATCATGAAGACTGTGCGACCCACCATCGCCCCTGATGTCACCCGGTAATTCCCAAAGAGGATTGCCACTTAACCACTGGCAGCTATAACAACCATTTTCCTCACTTATTTTATATCATTAATCTCTCTCTCCTCCTTACCCTCTCTTTCCTCTCTCTCTCTTCCTCCCTCGACTGGTATTTCCAACCTGCTTCCAGGAAAAACGTGTCTCTGAAACTGTCCGTTCTGAAGCCCAGGTTGGAGTGCTTGTGTGTTGAATGTCTCCCGCTCCTCAGTGATGTAATTGCTCAGCAATGTCAGTCTCTGCGTGTTTGTCGTCCCACCCTACGTCATGTGATTGTTGGGTAATCTGTCCCTGTCAGTTGTGTTTCTGTGGAAACATGAAGGCCCACACTGCTACCATATCAGCCAAGTAGAATAATCCACCTTACCTGCCTTGATCAGCAGCAGAGAATGATTCTAATACGATTATTGGTAATGCGACTATTCACTAATGTTTGAAGTAATGTTTGAAGATGGTCACAGAACAGTCACAACTGAAGCATAGAAGGTTCTTTTGGATACTTGAAGACTGTCACGTCGGTTTTCACTGTTGAGTCTTGCCTTTCAGGTCACTCATTGTGTGTATGCTACAGTACACATGCTTTGTGCTGCATTTACCGATCAGTCAAACATCTTGCTCTAAGAGTGTGTCTCTCAGGCAGCTCTCTCCAGGGGGAATGGGTGATATTTTTGGCATTTCTGCACAGACACCTCTTCCTTATTCTGGGGCTGTGCCCCATCTCCTTTCCCCCTTGCCCCCCACTCCATGCCACCTCCACACAACCTGATGGAAATAGATTATTCGGTCAGGCCACTTTTTAAGTGCTCCGCTTACACTAAAAGTACCAAGCAGTGTGCAGACTACTGCAAGCACATTATTCCCATATATCTTCTATATAAACAGGAATCGATAAAGAAGCTAACTAACCTTTTTATGTTTAGATGCTTTGACTTTGATACATTCCTTTCATTTAATCATGCTTTTAAGTATACAATTAAAGATGCTGCACAATGTGTTGTCCAAGGCTTTATCTAATAGTTTTGAGTACCTTGAGTTGATGGAAATGTTGCCATTCATCATCAGGTTGTGGTTTAAGTAATTCTGTCTACCTTTTGTATTTATCCCCCTCAGATCCCTCCCCGAGGAGAAGGTAAAAGCCGAGGTGGTGTTGGAGACATGTCCACAGGCGTCCCCTCAGTCCAGCCCCAGTCCTGAGGCTCCCAAGATGAATGTCCACACACAGCCAGCTGGTAACAGTGTCCCTGTCCCTGCCTCTGAGCCACGCAAAAGCCGGGTTCGTGAGCGCAGACGAGAGGGCCGCTCCAAGACCTATGACTGGTCTGAGTTCAAAGCAGGACAGGCAGAAACGCCCATGAGGGACAGAGCAGGCACAGTTGACTTCAGCTCTCCAACATCATCCTCCACAACTTCCTCTGGTTCTTCCCTAGCATCCTCTCCTGTCTCTACCACCTCCTCTCCACAGACCTCCTCCTCTGTCTCAGGTCCTCAACCACTTTCCATGGCAACTGCAGAGGAAGCAGAAAAGGAGCATGGACGCTGGCATGAGGAGAGGAAAGGCATCCTTCAGCACACCAGAACCAGTGCAATCCACACACCAAATACTGTTACTGTTACCATGACTACCACATTAAACACAGCAGGGGTGCAGCCATGGATTCCTGAATGTCAAGACCAGGGGAAGATGGAAGTAGACCACCCTACAGCCACACGCACTGAATCCAGTGAAGAGAAGAGGGGGCTGAAGGGTAACAGAACCTCAGATGTCCAAGTAGAGATTGAGCAGCGCTGGCATCAGGTCGAGACAACACCTTTAAGAGAAGAGAAGCAGGTGCCCATCACTACACCTATAGGAAACTCTGCTAACTCTGACAGATTGCCTGCACATGAGCTTGCTGCCCTTCTGGACAAAGAGGTATGTTTATTTAACACATTCAGATACATTAGAAGTTTGTGTAGTATAATTATTGTACTAGTGCATCTTCTGCCATTCATTCAGTTTTCTTATGTACTTGGTACGTTTATCAGCTGGGACAGAAGCAGAAGGAGCTGGACCGACTACAGGAGCAGAACAACCTTTTGCAGGAGCAACTAGAAGATGCACGAGGAAGAGAACAAAGTGCCAGGGAGGGCTATGTACTGCAGGTACCACACTCAGCATCCACTGGAGAGGATTGCTTTGGTGTTTGAATAGTTTACACCAAAAATGGCATAACGTAAGGGAAGGGAATCTTTAGCCTTGTATAATGTTTTGAATGGTTTCCACAATTTGCAAAATAGAATACATGTACTGGTCAAATATGGTACAAGGCTGTAAACATTCACATTATTGTAATCTACTGGCCCATGGTAGATTACATGTATGTGTGGCTTCTGTAACATGTATGAAGTTCTACTAACAGGTGTGGGGGCTTAGTCTCTAAAACTGATATGCATGGTTGTGGTGTTCTAAGCATGAATTTTCACTAACTGTTTTACGGAGTTTCACATCTCCTGGGAAAATAATTGATTTGGACTGATGTGCTCAAGGTAAGAAACTTGATCAAGAAGCCTTGCACTGTGCTTTTTCTCTGTTCACCTGTGGTTGTCTGTGTGTCCTTTCTAAGCTTGATTTGTGCATGTTTTGGGGTGTGAGTTTAACTAATTCCTTTATATATCATGCACTTGTTAATTTTCAAATTATGGCACAGTCAGGATGGGTATTTTGTACTGTTCAAACGTTTGAAGTTTTGCAATTTTATGATAAGTTATCGAATGTTGTTGAAATATCACAGATACCTTTGTCATCTGTTTACATCCATTTTATATCACTATTATTCACCCATATTTTAGTTTATTTTTGTTGTCATTCAAACTTTTCAACTTCCAAGTCACCTCTGAAAAAGCACAGTGAAAGCTTGGGAAAATGCTTCTCAAAAGAAAAATGTTTGTATGAAATTTGGAAATGGGAAGAGAACAGTTTTTCCCTGGTAACCCCTGAGATGTGGTTCTCCGTATGTGGTAGGAGAACTGAGGTGATGTCATTAATGAAACTGTTTCATCAATCTTTTCAAGAGTGCAACATCCCCCTCCACCTCACCACACAGAGTGCCATGGCAACGTTTGCGCAAGCTCAACCAAGACTTGCAGGGTGAGTTGGAAGCCCAGAAGCGCAAGCAGGACCTTGCTCAGCAGCAGGTTCATACACTAAAGAGAAGCTACACCGAAGCCCAAGATGCTGTTGACCGCCATGAGGGTGACATTCAGGCTCTGCAGGCTAAATTAGCCTCTGCAATGGCTGAAATCTTAGCTAGTGAGCAGGCTGTGGCCCGTATGCGCAATGAGCTCAAGTTAGAGCAGGAGCGTTCCAGGGAACAGGAAGAGGAATGGGGATGCAGTGAGGCCACCCTACGTGCCCAGTTAAGGGACAGCGAGGATAGACTTCGTGAAGTAGAGGCCAGCCTCTTAGAGAGAAACCAAGCCCTCCGCCACCTTGAGCATCAGCAGGCCCTACAGAGGGACCACCTGAGGGAGGTACAGAGACTCCAGGAGAGGCTACAGGAGGTGAGTGCCAGACTAAGTGCTACTGAAGAGGGTCAGGCACTGAAGGAGGAGCGCCTGATGAAGGAGCAGCATAGCATGCAAGAGAGTCATGAGAGGGAAAGGCACAGCCTGAGTATAAGATTAGCTGAGGCTGAAACTACACGGAAAGAGATGGAAGACAGGCTGCTAGAGTCTGAGAAGCAGGTGGAGGCCCTGTTAAGAGGGAGGCGAGCCTCAGGAGGAAAAGGGGGCAGGGAGGAAGTGCTGAAGCTGCAAGAGGAGCTGGCCCAGAAGACCAATATGGTTGAGACACTGAGAGAGAGTGTCCATAGGCTAGAGGAAGAGAAAGGCCATCTCACCTGCCACTGTCAGGAGCTTCTCAATCAGATTGCAGAGGCAGACCGTGAGGTCAACAAGCTCCGCAATCGTCTGGAAACTGAAGAGGCTGATTACTACACCCTTGAACACTCTTATGAGAGGGCCTCTGAGGAGTTCCAGAAGATGAGCCAATTCCTCAGAGAAAAAGAGGAAGAGATCCGCCAGACTAAGGACATGTATGAGAGGCTGGTGGAACGCAAGGAGGAGGACCTGAAAGAGGCCCTTGTTAAGATGGCTGCACTTGGCAACAGCCTGGAGGAGACAGAACAGAAGTTGCAAGCCAAGGAGGACCTTCTCTGTCAGATGAGTCATAACCTCTTGGATAAGGTTGAGCCCTGCAGTGCTGAAAGGGATCTGCAAGCCAAGCTTGTGGTTGCAGAGGACCGCATTGCAGAGCTAGAGCAGCACCTCAATGCCCTGCAGCTAGGCTATGCTGACCTCCGCATGGAAAGGCAGCGAGTCCCAGAACAGCGCACAAAGGAAAGGGTTAAGACCTCAGCCTCCATGCCAACAAACACAGAACTGTCATTTGCCTTTGACACTTCATCCAAGATAAACAACTCCTCAGATGATAAGGAGTCTCAAGCTAAGAGGCCAAGGATACGGTTTTCCAGCATTCAGTGTCATAAATACATCAACTTAGAGGGCCTGGACACCAGCCATGTGAGCAGCACTGTAATAGACACAAGCCATGAGGTTAATCAAGATATGAGCCAAGACATACGTCCAACTGAAGGGACCAGCTCCTCTGATATGACATTCCATTACACTAGTGACCCAGAGAAGTTCATCTCCATCATACATGCCCTAGAGACTAAATTGCTGGCCACTGAAGATAAACTAAGAAATCTCACACAGAACCTAGAGGAGCAAAGAGCTGTCCAAGAAGACGACCTGCCCAAGTCTGATGTTCAGGAGATTGATAATAAACCTCAACAAGAGAAAGAACCCAGTTGTGGAAGTGGTTGTCACATTAGTGCTGCTAAGAACCAGTATGCCATGGCCCTTGTGTGTGTGGAAACTAGTCAAGAGAAAGTCAGGGCTATTCTAAATGGCTCTCATGGGACCACTGATTCACAGCTGCACTCCTTGTCAGAGATAGAGAATGAATTGTTGAGTGCAACACTGTACATTAGGCAAGGGCAAAAGACCTTGGAAGATCATGCACTAGAGGACCATCAAGATAAAACCCAAGAGACTCTCAAAAGCAAAGACTTAGATGAAGAAACAATGCACCTCTTTGCCAAAACCCTGTCTTTTGAGGCAATTGTTTTGAACAAGATGGCTTTGCTAATACAGAATTCAAAGTCTGACCTCCTACAAGGACTTGGTGAGATATGGGAAGACATCGAGAGTATCAAAAGAGGTGATGAAGATTGCGTGGCTATAGTTTATGCTGATGCCTTGACCAAAAAGTTAATGCTGGAGAGTGCCTTTTGGAAAGAACTGGAGAAAGCAGAGACACGGAGTGAATGTTCAGATATTGCTAAATCAAGAGAGGACAAAGTTTCAACTGATGCAGATATTGGTGCCACAGCTATCTTAAGCACCTTCATTAAAGCTGAACTAGCTTACTCTAGTCAAAACCTCAAACTTTTCTATGAGGAAAAATTCAGAATGCTCAAAAGGGAACTGACTGAAGCCCATAATAATTTACAACAAAGGGATTTGGCATTGAAAGCGATTTTTGAAGCTTTCAAAAGGCCTGATTTGAAAAATGTAATCCAAGAGGTCAGAAATAACTGTGGTTTTAGTCAACAGACGTTAGCTGATATTCATCCTCCTGAACTTGCTCCCTATATGGAGCAGATAGAAATGGAAGAGGCCAGAGACCTGACAGAGGAAATCCTAGATAGACACTTGGCTGGAGACATGCCATCTTGTAGTGTTAACTCTATTGAGTTACTGCAAAATGCACAGGACAACCTCGCTGCAGAGCTTCAAAGACAGGCAGCAATTCTTCATAGATATGCTCAAGAAATGGAGAGTGGTTGCAACAATCCTGGCATAGCCGATATGATCCGTGTTCTTGCAGGGTACCAAACTACACAGAAATTCACAAGCAGCTCCCTTTGTATGCACGAAGCCCTTATCCAGGCTCAAGTGGCTTATGTTGCCTGCAGGTTACGAGCCATTCATGAACGCGACTTGGGACGGTGTCAACAGGCAGGTCAGAACATGGATGCTCTTGTCCAGGAGCATGCCCGCAATGTCAGTGCCATCCAAGAGAACTACAAAGCATCCTTGCGGGAGGAGCGTCTGAGCTTCACCCAAACAGTGGCCACTCTCCAGACGGAGAACCAAACACTGAAAAGTGAAATCAGCAAACGTGTGAACCAGCTCTCTCAGCAGCAAGAGCAACTAGCCTATTTGGAGGAACAATTCCAGAGGGAGACTGAAGAACTCAGGCAGAGGCACAAGCAAGAGCTAAGCCAAGCAGAGCAAGGCCGTGCCTCCACAGAGCTGGCCCTGATGGAGACTACGGCTGATAGCCAACGAAAGCTAGAGGTTCTGCTGGTGGACATGGACACCATGGAGGAGCGGCATGAGGGTCACGTGAGGAAACTGGAGGAGCAATTCCAAGAGAGGATCTGTGAGCTCCAGCATATCCACGAGGTGGAGATTCAGAAGTTGCATGCTCATTATATGGATACCATTCACTGTATCAAAGAGCACGAACAGGTTAAGAAATGTCCAGAGGCCACAGCACCAATGGAGGAGGAGGAGCAGGGGGAGGGGAAGCAGGAAAGGACCATGTTGGAGGTGGACCCTATGGTGGTTCTCAAGGACAGAATCCAGGAGCTAGAGACCCAGATGAACACCATGAGGGATGAACTGGAGAACAAGCACCTAGAAGGAGATGTGGCCAGCCTGAGAGAGAAATACCAGAGAGACTTTGAAAGTCTTAAGGTTTTTGCTCTTTCATTTTACCTTAACAAATTCATTTTTATGAACGATTAGTAGTACACTAATAGTACAGTAGCAAAATATTTGGTTGCTTTTGTCCTTCAGACAAACAATAGTCTTCATCATTCTGTATTAGGGCTTTGCTAATCTCCAAGGAATTGAAATTGGAAAAGGGCATAAATTGAGAAATTATTTTGTTAAATGAAAAACTACAAACGACAGATTATATGAATTTGCTTGTTACCAGTAAGAAGTAGCTTTTACTTTGTGAAAAACAAAACAAACCACTGCAGTCCTAATGAGAACAACAATAGTTTTCACCTGCATGTCTCACTTTCACCGAAATATCTGCTCTTCATTCAGGCATCAGTAGTCTACCATGTCCATGGCCATGTCATAGACTGAAGTATCTTTTCATTGAAAAAATGCAGCCTCTCTGGGATACAAATTCACTGCCTTAACTCACTCTTACTAACCTAGCTTGGCATTAGATCGTAAAAAGCTTGCATGGCTTTCCTGCAATGTGATTTTGCTTGAGCTTGTCAATAATGCACCATGTAGCCTTGTGAGCTCTTGACAGCTACTTCACTGAAGTCATAGTCACAAATTAGGACAATGGTGATTAATTGATGGAAAAATCAGGAGATTTTACTGATGACAGCATGTTAACCCTTTCGTCCCCTAGGCCACATGTGAACGTGGCTTTGCTGCAATGGAGGAAACACACCAGAAGGTAATCGAGGACATCCAGAGGCAGCACCAGAGGGAGGTCTCCAAACTCATGGAAGAAAGAGAGAGACTTTTGGCTGAGGAAACTGCTGCTACAATTGCTGGTAAAAATAAGTGTGTGTGTGTGTGTGTGTGTGTGTGTGTTTGTTTATTTCTGTCAGAGAGAGAGATTTGTTTAGAAA